>WWET01000094.1:386804-397900 GCA_011038615.1 Limnodynastes dumerilii | reverse complement strand
AGTTAGGACCACCATATACAGAAAGGCCTTGACGGTGGCTGGTGGCTTATCACATATTTGTACAAATATGTGTAACGGACATTTCTGTGTTTTATTTTACAGATAGAACAGTAGAGTTTGTTACTGGTTTATGGCAGTGTTGCTGGGGCTATTTTTTCCCTTTGTTTCTGTGGCAAGCAGATTAAACCCTGCCTTTCACGCACCTGTTTAACATATACCTATAAATTGATTGAGCAACTTCCATTCTGTTTTTATTTCGTTGCACATGTCACTAGTAGTCTGTGCTATCCACAATCTAATGGATTAGCAGAGAGGGCAGTAAGTTCTGCAAAGCACCTCTTATACAAATGCCACAGAGATGGTTCTGATGTATTCCTGGCCCTCCTAAACTTGAAAAATACCCCAAGGGATGGGCTCCCTTCTCCTTTTCAATGGCTTCTGTCCAGATGCACCTGCACTGTTATTCCTACCACTAAGGACAAGCTCACACCAGCCATTGTAACCAACGTGCAGAGTGCCTTAGAGAAATCCAGATTACGATTCAAAGCAAACCACGACAAAACATCTTACCAGTTGAAACCATTGTCTCTGGGACAGACTGCTCGCATCCACACCCCAGTCGGGTTTGATAGGGTTGGGACTGTGCACTGTCACCTCCTGGGTGTGTGTGAACCAGCACTTTCACCCCGTCAAGTACCTCCTGAGGACGTCAGGACTCCTATTCATGTTAATAATAATGGATCACCTGAAGAAGCATGTTTTACAGCGCAGGACAGTCCTATGCCTCTCCCTATATAGTACACCTTCTGGAAGGATCTACAGGCCTAATCCTCAATTCCAGGAATTTGTTATGTAATTTGCAGTTCTTTTGTTCCCTGTATCTTTATTACACACTGTTCCTACATTCAACAGCTATCACACTGTTTTGCACCAATACACCTGTTTATTATGTTCCTTGTTTTAAAAAAGGGAGGATGTAGATGTATGATGCATTGTGGCAGGAAGTACAACTTCACAGGAAATGCCTCTTCAGCCATGTCAGTTCTAAGCATGTAATCCTCAAGTAAAGACCTATTCAAACTAGTCTTGTGTTGTTCCTGAACTCAGACAGTTCTACAATGTTACTTGTATTACAAAATCCACTTAATAAGCAAATTTTCTCATAGATGCTACTAAAGATTTCCCCTAATTTAAGGTATGTGTCCATTTCTCATTTTAGGAGAAAGTGCTCAAAATATAATACTGTATGGGTACAGGATTAATATGTTATTAATAAAGAAAAAGAAAGATTAAAACAGATGCATATGAAGTATTAAATGATTAGTATTCTCTGATGTACATATAATTTAAGCAAAATGAATGAGAAATACCCATTAAAACACCACTGTCTTCCCTGTAGATTTACTCTATGTTTATAATAATTACTTGTGAACATCAGTTTTCAAATAGTGCCACATTCTCATAATTAAAATGAGATCTGGATTTGTCTATAACATTGTAGATCATTCTTCTTTTTTTGTTCATTCATCCATTACTATGGTCCTGTTGTTGGGATCATTGTGCTACTGAAAGGTAAACCCAAGATTTTCTTCCAAGCTTTAGTTTTCTAGCTGACTGAACCAGGTTAAGTAGAAGGATTGCCAGTCCCCACTGAGGATAAGCGTTCCCAATTATGACTCCACTAATACCCGTTGGGATGGTATTTACTGAGGTTTTGGCAGAATTTTGGTCTAATCTGAACAAAAAACCTTATTTTATATTTTACCTGAGTCTCTGTAATGTTATCTATTCAATACAGATGTGCTTTGATGTGTTTTTTCTTTATAAAAGCTTCTTTCTAGACACCCTCCTATACAGGTCATTTTTATGCAGAGATCTGCATTTTAATGGCTGGTGCACCTTCACTTTAATCTCTGCACTGAGCTTTGTTTTATATTCATAGTGATAGAAGACCTCTGTGTGACTTTCTTCACAAGTCTACTTGTTACATTGATCCCTAGTATTTAGAAATAACCTTGTCTAGGCATTGCATGGGTGATCTAGTATACTATAGGTTCCATTATTTACAAATATCCATGCCCTTGGATATTATTTTGCAGCCTTTGCTTATCAGATGCATGTCTAAAACTTTATCTTTGATTTTCTTAGAATGCTCTTTGGTCTTTAATTTACGGCTTTCCTTCAAATTCACATTTACTGTATGACATATGTTATTTGAATAAATGGGTCTTTTATTCTTAAAACTGCTCTTTTTTGTATAACTTTACTGAGTTGCAGTTACATACCAAAAAGAAAACAGTATATAGAGGTAAAGAATATACATAGAATATATATAGAGTTAACAGTTGCAGTGACATAACATTGTGAACAGAAGATCAAAAGGGAAGGAAGGAGTACCGGGGTGGTGCAAGGAGAGGTCACTAACTCATGGGGGGATTGGGTACAGGTGGATACGACGATTATCATCCTAGCTTCAGGTAAGAATGGCAAAGCATCAATGGAAAAGAATGACAAAGCACAGATGGTGACTAAACTAGCTGCTTTTTGTTCCTAAAAGAATAGGTCCAAGAACATAACAATTTTCCTTTGAATCATTGGGGTATAGATGCAGCAGTAAGACCTCCGGTGTAATGGAAATGTCCATCCTACAAACACTCTAAATCAGCCGTGAAATCTGCCACAAAAAGGTTGAATAACTTGTTGCTCAACATGATCAATACAGGGAAGAAATTAAAAGCCAAAGAGGAAACATGCTCCTATTGCTGTTGAGAAATAGTTCCCATGGTGATTTGGGAGCAAACTCAGATGAAGCAGACTAAAGAATTTGATACCAAAATGAAATAGTGCCACAACTAGAGGTGGAGGAAAGGTTCAGGGAGTTGGGAGATAGAAGTGCCTAAATCGGCCGCACCGGTGTTTCAGTTTTCAGGATTTTGAAATGCTCAGTGGGGCAAAAGCAAATTCTGTCTGTAATTGCAGAAAGGGGCAGATTACCGAGCCATGGAGGAGTTGTTGGTGAGAGTTTATTCTCTTACTAAGCCATGGCTTCAAACTGAGGTTGGTAATTAATTTAGATATGTCCATAAGGGAAACATGGAGTGAATTAGCCACAATGGGCCGGATCCAGAACTACGTCCGTCTTCCATAGACGGACGTAATTCAATAAACAATAGCTACTGCGCATGCGTAGTAGCTATTGTATGTAATCTGCGTATCGTTTCGATACGTAGATTGCGTATATGCGGTCTAACCGGCAGATCTTATAAAATTAGTTACCAGCATTCAAAGGAAGGAAGATAAGTGCATTGTAACAGCAAGGGGATCCTTGGCTGGGCCTCCTCCTGTCTTATGCGATATCACAGAGGTATCTTGGGATATCCGTGCGTCATCTAAGGAACGTATTAACAAGGGACAATTTGTTGATATGTTCTGCGTTACCTATGAGGGTAAGAAAGCCTTGGCAGCCGCCAAGCCTAAGGGTGGCATAGGTGAAGAGGCCTATAAAACCTTCGTAAATTGGCTAGGCGGTTTTGTGGTCTTTATCACCTGTTACCTTGAGCGTAGGCCCACTGAATTCATGGATGTCTGGAAGTATCTGTATGTGATACAGGACAGACATGCCACCGCGCAGGCTGGTCTATGGGCTAGTTACGACGAGCGGTTCCGTAAAAAGTTCGACGGAAAAAAGAGCATTGCATTTGGGTCTTACGATATGGCCCTATGGTCTCGTGTGTCCCAACCACCTAGGGCGGGGTCGGAGGGCCAGGTTTCTAAGGGGGCTTCCTTGTCCTTTCGAGGTCCTAGCGGGGGGCCTGGTAAGCGTAGATGTTACAGCTACAACAGTGGATGATGTACAAGAGGTGTGGGTTGCAGATACAGACATGCTTGTGCCCTCTGTGGTGGCCCCCATCCCGCGAGAGATTGTTCCTACCCCCAAAATTTCAATACCCGACCTCCCTTCCCAGGACAACGCGCCTTGCCTCCCCCACCTGACAGGTCAGCTGGTCAGGGCTCCCTCCCCGGTTCGAATTGAGGCCATGAGGCCGTGGTTAGACCGTTACCCTGATCGCCATGCCGCTGGTCTATTGGCTGCGGGTTTTTCGGTCGGCTTCAAGTTGCCCATTAGGAGCCAGTTGATAACGGGAGGTAAGCGGAACCTGAAGTCCACCATGGTGTTACCTGATGTTGTCCTATCTAATGTTATGGACGAGGTGCGTCTTGGGAGGGTTGCCGGGCCTTTCCCTTCTCCACCTCTCCCTAATCTTATTTTGTCCCCTGTTGGTGTCGTTCCAAAGAAATCCGCGGGAAAGTTCCGGCTTTTACAGCATTTGTCCTATCCCGAGGGACAGTCTGTTAACGATGCTATTGATCCGGAGGCTTGTTCAGTTCAATACCAGTCGTTTGCCTCTGCAGTGGAGATTATCCGTGACAACGGTCCAGGGGCGCTAATGGCGAAGCTGGACATCGAATCGGCTTTTCGTCTACTCCCGCTGCATCCTGAGTCCTTGAAATTTATGGGTTTCAGGTTGCCGCAGGGGTATTTCGTGGATCTTTGCCTATGGGCTGTGCGATTTCCTGTGCACTGTTTGAGAAGTTCAGCTCCTTCTTACACAGGGCAGTGTCGGTGGGAGCTGGGCATTCTTCCATGGCGCACTATCTCGATGATTTCCTGTTCGTCGGTCCGGCGGCGTCGGACGACTGCGCACGGGCCCTTTTCTCAGCCAAGGCATTGTTTTGGCGTTTTGGGGTACCCGTTGCTGCAGACAAGACAGAGGGTCCCACCTCTTGTTTATCGTATCTCGGCATCGAGATCGACACGGTGGAGGGGTCCTGCCGTCTACCGGCAGACAAGATCGAGAAATTGCGGGCTGCGCTTTGCAATATGCATATTCGGCGGCTGTCACCACTGCAGAAGGTCCAGTCACTCCTGGGTTTGTTGAACTTCGCCTGCAGGGTTATCCCCATGGGGCGTATATTCTGCAGGCGACTTGAGAGGGCTACGATGGGTGTTAAAGCTGACCATCATTTCGTTCACCTATCAGCTGGTATTCGGGAGGATATGTCTGTTTGGCTGGAATTTTTGAGGGATTTTAATCGTGTTAGGATTTGGCTCTCTCCCGAAACTTCGAATCGGGAGCTTGAGTTGTACACGGATGCGTCAGGTGCTAGGGGCTTTGACGCATATTTTCACGGTAAGTGGTGCGCGGCGCCGTGGCCCTCAGAATGGGTTTCTTCGGGATGGACTGCGAACTTGCTGGTTTTGGAGCTCTTCCCTATTGTCGTGTCAGTAGAATTGTGGGCTACTGCCCTGGCTAATAAGGACATCTTGTTCTGGTGCGACAATTTGGGAGTGGTCCAGGCCGTCAACAAGCAGAGCGCGTCTTCTCCTCCTGCAATACGTTTGATTAGACATTTAGTTTTACTTTGTTTAAAGTTGAATATTAAGTTTCATGCCCGCCACGTCCCTGGGGTTGAAAATGGTATTGCCGACGCATTGTCACGTTTTGACTGGCCCAGGTTCAGGGAGTTGGCGCCTCAGGCCCAGATGTCTGGCTTGTCATGCCCGTCTCATCTTTGGCAGATTGTTCGGCCGGTCTGAGGTCTTTGGCAGACAGCTCCCTGGCCCCGGCCACGCTCCGGAAGCACCAATTGGCGTGGCGGCAGTGGTTGGTGTACAAAGAGGCTAAGTGTAGCCGAGGTAAGTCGGGGCGCGCAGCCCTATTAAATTGGTTATGGGATGAATATCAAAGGGGCAGGTCCAGGGCATCCATGTCGTCCCTGCTTGCGGGTGTTGCGTTCCACTCCAAATTGATTGATGGTATTGACATCACTAAAGGTTTTTTGCTGTCACGCGTTATGAAGGGCTGGGCGAGGAGGAGACCTGCTGGTCCCGATATGCAGCAGCCCATTAGCAGGCAGATGCTGCGTGGTCTCGTGGGGGTGCTGTCGGAGGTAGCTCACGATGCGTTTGAGGCAGCCTTGTTCCGCGTGGCATTCTCCTGGGCTTTCTTCGGCGCATTTCGTGTATCCGAGCTCGTGGCGGCCAGCAGAACAGCGTGCAATTCGGGTTTGCTTCGCGGTAACGTGCGCATGGCGGACGGCTCGGTTACCTGTCTGGTACAGAGGTCTAAGACCGACCAGACAGGTAAGGGGCGTTGGGTCCGGTTAAAGACTTTCAAGGACTCTTCTATTTGCCCGGTGGCGCTGGCGTGTCTGTATGTGGGGAATGGTCACCCGGGGGGCCATAATTGGTTGGCTCACAGGGACGGATCACCCCTCACGCGTTATCAGTTCGCTGCGGTCCTCAACAACTACATCAGTAGCCTCGGCATGGATCCTGCTCATTTCGGTACCCATTCGTTTAGGATTGGGGCAGCGACTTCCGCTGCGGCCGATGGCCGATCGCCCAGGGCTATTATGGCTCTGGGTGGATGGAAGTCGCAGGCATATAAGAAGTATGTTAGACCTTAACCTGGTTTTGTTACTGTTTTTTTTTTGCAGAATTTTAGAATAAGCTAGTGGGCAGTACTCGAGTCAGGACAAGCTAGACTAACCATCGCTCGCCTTCTATGGAGCACTGGGGACTTTCTCCTTTTTTCCTCCTTAGTAGGGTGGCCGAATCGGCCCTTTATTGCTCACCCTGGAGGTTTTGGAGTCTTCGCCCCCGTTGGTTTCGTGCTGACTCTTCTTGTGCTGCCCTCCCCTTTGCCTTCCAGCCCCTGTGTTCCAGTGTATTTGTTTTCGCTAGTTAGTTATGGTTAGTGAGGGGTTTTTGTTGCTATATCGCATGTGTTACTGTAGGTGGGTCTTTTAATCCTAATCACTTAGATCGTTTTCTTTTACAGGATTGGTGTCAAGGAGTCGGCGGGCCCTTGTTCTTGGGCATTCTTATGTCCATTGGGCCAAATTGTTCACGGACAATTTGGGAAGGTGCACCGGTCGAGCTAGCAGATTGGGACATTGATTGGTTAGGCGTGCGGGGGATGCGCTGGGATATGTTCCCAAAGCCCTGTTGCAAAGCATTGGGCACTTTTTGGGTGCCTGATTGCTTGATTATCCACCTGGGCGGGAACGATTTGGGTAAAATAAAATCGTGCGTGTTGGGCCGAACCATCAAGAGGGATCTCTTGCTGGTTCGGCGCGAATTCCCGGGTATGGCACTGCGCTGGTCCCATATCATCCCAGGTCGGGCATGGCACGGTCCGGGGTCCATTCAGGCGATCGAGCGTACTCGCAAAAAGCTTTATAGAGCGATTACTAAATTCGTGTTCGACATCGGCGGGAAAGTGGTTTACCATCCGAATATATCCCACGTGGACGCCAGTTTGTTTAGGGACGACGGTGTGCACCTTTCCGATTCAGGCAATCATTTATTCATAAAGAATTTATTGGGGGGCTTGGTGGACTGTTAGTTGGCGGGCGAGGCTCCTTGAGGGGAGCTCGCTTTGGCGGTAGCGGTTGGGAACAGCTTGTTTATTAAGCGCAAGTGGTAGAGATATCCGGGTAGGGATTGGTACACTCCTGGATTGCGCCAAGAGGGTCAGGCCATATGGCGGGGTTCCTTGGCTGGCGCTTGTCGCGTGCTCGGTTGAAGGGAGGTTAGTACCCGTCTGATCCCTACCTGGAGAGCGCTTTGACAGGGGATTCCTGTCCGGTTTTTCATCAGCTGTTTGGTGCTGTTCCCCACCTGCTTGTTGCCGCCACCTATCATTCAAAGATATAGTCCATTCAATTCCAATTAATAAATCATCCCCCCTTTTTAAATCCAGCAATGTGTCCGTGTGTTTATTGGGGGGTGGTTAGGCTAGGGGTATAAATTAGGCAGCCATCTTTTATTCAGCCTCTTCAGCAGTTTTTTCCCTCCCTCCTCTTCCCTACTGTTAGGAATGTTTAACATGTTTCTTTTTTACAGACGGGGCATGGTTTGGCGGTAGCGGTTGGGAACAGCTTGTTTATTAAGCGCAAGTGGTAGAGATTTCTGGGTAGGGATCGGTACACTCCTGGATTGCGCCAAGAGGGTCAGGCCATATGGCGGGGTTCCTTGGCTGGCGCTTGTCGCTTACTCGGTTGAAGGGAGGTTAGTACCCGTCTTATCCCTACCTGGAGAGCGCTTTGACAGGGGATTCGGTTTTTATCAGCTGTTTGGTGCTGTTCCCTACCTGCTCGTTGCCACCATCATTCAAAGATATAGTCCATTCAATTCCAATTAATAAATCATGCCCCCTTTTAAAATCCAGCAATGTGACCGTGTGTTTATTTCGGGTTGAGCCTGTGGGGTAGGGGGAGGTTAATCAGCCGTAGGAAGTTTATGTCCGTCCTACAAACACTCTAAATCAGCAGTGAAATCTGCCACAAAAAAGGTTGAATAACTTGTTGCTCGACATGATCAATACAGGGAAGAAATTAAAAGCCAAAGAGGAAACATGCTCCTATTGCTGTTGAGAAATAGTTCCCATGGTGATTTGGGAGCAAACTCAGATGAAGCAGACTAAAGAATTTGATACCAAAATGAAATAGCGCCACAACTAGAGGTGGAGGAAAGGTTCAGGGAATTGGGAGATAGAAGCGCCTAATTCGGACGCACCGGTGTTTCAGGATTTTGAAATGCTCAGTGGGGCAAAAGCAAATTCTGTCTGTAACTGAAGAAAGGGGCAGATTACCGAGCCATGGAGGAGTTGTTGGAGAGAGTTTATTCTCTTACTAAGCCATGGCTTCAAACTGAGGTCGGGAATTAATTTAGATATGGCCATAAGGGAAACATGGAGTGAATTAGCCACAATGGGGTAGATCCAGAACTACGTTTGCCATACGTTTATTCGCGTAGCGTATTTTCGTGCGTGTAAATTCGTTACACTCCCCTCGGCACACCCCTTGAACCCCGTATTTTGTCAAGATACGCTTTTCAAACCCTACCTTAACTTTTTCCAACGTAACCGCAGTCATACGCACACGTACGTATGGGCTAGACGAATTTACGCAGCTAAGCACACCCATACTGTACACTTTAAATACAACCCCCGTCTACTTCACGTATTTCAGACGTATTTTGGACGCACGTAAAATTGGCACTTTATATTTAAGTATATTTAAGTATTTACGTGACAAATACGTGAACGGCCCATACGTTCACAATTACGCTATGCTATTGAGCTTATTTTCTATGGTGCGCATGCGCAGTACATACAAAAACGCGATTTAAGTCTCCGCCACGCGTAAATTCGCTCCGAAGCGTTGTTCTGGATCAGACCCAATGAACTTATCCCAAACCCGAACTGAAAGCTGTCATTTTGAGTGTGGTTTACTAGTATGATGTTCTGTATTGCAATTGACCATTGTGCTGTAGTGGAATGGCAATTGCCGTCAGTCTCCATTTTGGCCAGAGTCATGAAGATTTCTCTGCCAACAGGTAAGCTTGCATCTTAGCCCTACCCTTAACCCTCACCCTCTGACCTGAGAAATGGTTGCTGGCATTTGTATGCGTAGGTATAATAAATCATCCTCTTACCTTATATGGGGAATTGTGATTGAAGCTGTTTAAGGAGTTGGGGAGGGATATTTATTGGAAGCGCTTCTGTTTTGGAAGCATTTCATTTGTATAAAGAGTCTTTGCTATAGTTTTTTAAAAGGTTATGGATAGTTGGAAGGGACGACTCTGTGTCTGAAATAAACAGGAGCACATCATCTGCAAAAGGCAGATCTTATAAAATTAGTTACCAGCATTCAAAGGAAGGAAGATAAGTGCATTGTAACAGCAAGGGGATCCTTGGCTAGTGTAAATATGAGGGAACACATACCAGGTGCCATTTGTAATAGGGAAAGTTTCAGAAAAGCAACTGTTGCAAAAGACTTGTGCATTAGGAGCAGTGAACAAAGCCAGAACTGAATGCAAATTGGATCCGTGCAACACAAATATGAGGAGGTCCTCCCTAATATATTCCCAGTGAAGTCACTCAGACGCTATCTCTGTTTCCAGCAAGAGAAGGAGCCCCTGATCCCCGTGGATGACAACCAGTAGTTAAATTGTTATGCAGGCACGTGATGCCATAAAAGCAATGATAATGTCTATGGGAAATTGTAATTCTAAATATACAGTTAATTAAGAAATGAGAGTGCCCAGGGACTATATCATATTCGTTGGGCCTTGCAATGCTATTAAATAATGGTTCTTATGTTCAAGGAGTGTAACAATATTAGAGTCATTGGTTTCTTACAAAGCAGTAGAAACCGAAAATATTCCATAAATGACAAGGGTTAGGATTGAAAATAAACCTTCTTTATTATTTACTACAGAGGAACTTCTCCTCAATGTTCTTTCTCTTGTCTTCCTGTGACAACAGGTGACTGAGACAACAACTATTCTGAATTTTCTGATTTGTTAGCCCATTGCCATGGTGTGCCAAGAACAAATGAGCTTTGATGTAATGAGCATCTGACTTGTATTGGATCATTGATTTTTGAACACACATATCCTCATCCTAACACCATGTCAACTGGCAAATGTTCCATTCTTACTCTGTATATTATATATCCCTGGGGTTTACTTACTGTTCATAGCACCAACATTCTCTTTTTTTTTTAAACTGAGGCTGCTGCAGAATCTTAATTCCTTTGTGTGTCTTTGCAGTTGCTGATTCTGTGGGAATAGTCATACAACCTTTTGTCACATAATTTCTACTTCCAATATAAACCTGCTCAGACCATTTTCTTAATCTCTGCTATATTTTTCATCATGTCCCATTGCAGCTCAGATGGCCGCAGCAAATGTAGGGGTCTATTTACTTACCTTCCTCGTTCCCTGTGAAGGAAGCTGCATCAGGCTCGCTTATCATCGCAGCGAGCCTGGCAGCTTCCTTCACATGATTTACTAATACTCACCCTTCCTCCGAGGTCCTGCGATGAGCCGCGGTTCGGTGCAGTGCTTCTCCTCCGTACGATCCCTGAATGCACATGCGCAGTACCTCTCAATCAGGACTTAGAAAAATTTCAGTGCCAACATGAGAAACACTGCACATGCGCAGTGCTTCTGTTTAGGCACTTTGAAACTTTTCCAAGTCCTCACATCAGAAACACTGCGCATGAGCAATTTTTTCATTTCG
>WWET01000094.1:370504-379545 GCA_011038615.1 Limnodynastes dumerilii | reverse complement strand
TCCTGCTGCAAATATTGAGGATCATTAATTTATCTATTGCTGGAGCTGTAGTACATGCAGATAACAGTCTAAGCTAACTAATGACCACTATGAACTGAAGACATATTAAGATGAAAGCCTGCAAACCAAAGATGATGAGAACAAAGGTTAACAAACATAAATGGGATTGGAAAGAAGGCACATGCATATATTCAAAGAGGTGCCACTATGGTCACACATAAGGTCACACATGACACATGAGAAGACTGGAAAGAGCTTGTAAGATGCAGGGCAGATTCTATATGAAAAATACAGTTAAAACCACAAATGATTCTTTCTAAGAAAACTGCAAAAATAGAGCAAAGAAAAAACATGCTGGAGGATATAAATGGAATGCTGGAGTGATTGGAGTGGATAGAACGTAGTCATTCTTTTGTGCCATTTTCCACACTAATAGAACTGATAAACGCACTGAAAAGCTCTGGAAGCAAGGCCTAAAGCAGCAATGACACTAAACTTGACGTGAAAACCAGGCTTATAGAGGAATATTAGTGCAGAGAGAAGATTACTATGATTATTATCCCAGGGTGAAAGTGGCATGAGTCTGAGATGAATTGAATGTGGAGGTTGGATGAGCCTAGAAAAAAAAAGCCTAGATAGCGAACACAGAGCTCAGGGTAATGTTGGCAACAGACGTAGAGACTGCAGCTGTTTGGGCTTATGAGGGAAGGAATACAAGTACATTAGCGCTGTATGCACCAGTGGAAGGTGGACGGGACAATATGACATTGACAGTGGTTAAGAGCTATCTAGCTCTATCTGACTGTATTTATGTATATGTGTTACAGTTGGTGTGTGCCTGACTGGGTGGGCAGCCTACACTAAAACAATGGGGTTCAAATTCTATTTTTTTTTACTTTAATTATATTTAATAATAAATTGTACTGGTGGCTTAAATAAGTCATCTCTCTATTTTTATAGCTCGTCAACAGAGGCACCTTGAGGGGCAGGGGAATTTGCTTTTCTGGTGTTGGAGATAGTGGACTAGATTCAGAGATTGAAAATAAGAGAGGAAAGTCACTCCTGGGCAAAACCATGTTAAATTTCAGGGGGAGTCAAGATAATTGTATTCTTTGCATGTAAAGATATATCTTTAAGTTGCTTAATGCACACAGACTTGTGTGCAGTAAAGTAAACACCAGCTTTACTATCACACTGTTATTTAGACTTGGACTGGAAAACATTACTTCTCAACTGCTATACTTTTTGCAACAAATAAAACAGGGCCTGTGCTCCGGTGTCTCCCCTGCGAACTTTAAATTTGTGCCCTTGTTTAACAATTTAACACCAGTGACTATCCTATATTATAGTTAGCGTCATAAAACAAAATGTTATAACCACAATAAAAGAAAGTAAATCATAGTCACTACTATACAATACAGACAGCATCCTAGCCTCTGCTATACAATTCCCAAAACTACCACACAGACCATATATCTTATCATTTATGTCTGTCCAGCCTCCAAGTATTCCCAAATCATGTCTCCCCTGCTACCAGTATCCCCAGCATGTATCTCCAGCCCTTCAGTTCCCCATTATGTCTCTCCATCCCCCCAGTATTTCCAATCATGTCTCTCCATTCCCCCAGTATTTCCAATCATGTCTCCAGCTCCCCAGTGTCCCCATCATGTCTCTCCAGAACCCAAGTATTTTCAATCATGTTTCTCCAGCCCCATAGTTTTCATCATTATATCTCCTGCCCCCCAGTATTCCCCATCATGTCTCCAGCCCCCCATTATCCCCGTCATGTGTCTCCATCACCCCAATATTTTCAATCATGTGTCTCCAGCCCCCCAGTATCCCCATCATATGTCTCCAGTCCCCCAGTATTTTTAATCATGTGTCTCCATCCCCCCAGTATCCCCCATCATGTTTCCAGCCCACCAGTATCCCCATCATGTCTCTCTAGCCCCCCAGTATTCCCCATCACGCCAGCGTTATTCAGTGTTAAACAGGAGGAGCGCTGGAGGGGGTGTTGAGAGCACCTTATAATGTTTAACAGCGGCATACATTTAAGGGGTCAGACCGGCACTGGGGAGCAGGGAGCAAGGGGATCCGCACCAGTCCAGCCTGGCGCCGTCCTGCACCGCATCCCCCACTTACCGCATGACTGAAATATGACTCCCGTGAAATCAACATGGGTTTGACCAGGAGTAACTTTCCTCTCTTATTTAGAATGTCTGAATCTGGTCCAGCAGCACTATGTGGTGTCTCTTTAAGTGTTAGTTACAGCTATGAAATCAGCACTAAGCTGAGCAACTGAGTAAGTGAGTAAGTGTGGTAAGTTCCCACCACTTAGCAATTTAACTCCCTATATAGATTCTAATAAGAGATTCTGGACCTTATTCACAATTAAGAAGCTCCAGCTTCATAAGTGCTGTCCTTTAGGAAATGAACTTCTACACATGCCTAGTAAGACACTTATGCAATCTATGTACCATTAAGTATGTAGATTCAGGGCCGGCCCTAGCTATAGGCCGTATAGGCAAGTCGCCTATAGCGGCATCTTGTCAGGGGAGACACCCCAGAGCATAAAAGGAAATGCAACACATGTGTAGCAGCTCTTCCTCCTTGTAAAGTGCGGATCTTCAGTCAGCTGATTGCACATTGCCCATTGGCACCATTGTACCTCCGCTGTGACACTCTAGTAGCAGAGTCAATTTTCTGCTAGGGGGCACCAACCAAATCTTGCCTAGGAGCATCAAATTGGCTAGGGCCGGCCCTGTGTAGATTGAGTAAGTGCGGTCTTTTAAGAAGCTATTAGAAGCTATTTGTTTTTATTTTTATGTGAAACCTGATACCTTTGCTGTGATTGAATGCTGTACATCTATATAAATTGTATACTGCATGAACTATTGATTTCCTGTGCATGAAGCCAGTTATATTTTACAGACACCAATGTTTCTGTATTTCTAAGAAGTCAACAAGCTGGTTAAGCATTTTACTTACTTATTATTGTTGATTAACCTCCAATTATTTGCCACTGTTATTACTCTGATTATACATTTTTCAACTGGTTTTAAAACTATAGCCACCCCACCATTTGAACACCTGGAAAACCCCTAGGATTAGCAATATTTCTCTAGAGAGTTCTGAGATTTTTTTTAAAAGGGCCATGTGGCTCTTATCTGCCGTCACTTTCTATGTTTCTATGTGTATTTCATTCTCTTGCCACTAGTGGCTGCCCTACAGCAGCCTACTTCTCTGCTTGCTCTCTCTCTCTCTCGTTTCTGTTCCTTGATCCCACCCCAAACCACTGTAAAGCACAGTGATTGATAAGTTAAAACGGCAGCCTGCTCTGTATCAATATGTGCTGAACTCACCTTCACCAGCTGCCCAGACTGTCAGAGATACTGAAATCTTGATATCAGTGGGCCAGATCCAGAACAACGCTTGTGAGCGAATTTACGCATAGCGGAGACGTAAAATCGCCTTTTGGTAAGTACTCTGCATGCGCACCATAGAAAATACGCTCAGTAACGTAGCGTAATTGTGAACGTATGGGCCATTCACGTATGTGTCACGTAAATACTTACGTGTGGGCGCGCCAATTTTACGTGAGTCCAAAGCACTGATCACTAGATGTGGAGAACACTGTACTGTGCACTGATCACTAGATGTGGAGAACACTGTACTGTGCACTGATCACTAGATGTGGAGAACACTGTACTGTGCACTGATCACTAGATGTGGAGAACACTGTACTGTGCACTGATCACTAGATGTGGAGAACACTGTACTGTGCACTGATCACTAGATGTGGAGAACACTGTACTGTGCACTGATCACTAGATGTGGAGAACACTGTACTGTGCACTGATCACTAGATGTGGAGAACACTGTACTGTGCACTGATCACTAGATGTGGAGAACACTGTACTGTGCACTGATCACTAGATGTGGAGAACACTGTACTGTGCACTGATCACTAGATGTGGAGAACACTGTACTGTGCACTGATCACTAGATGTGGAGAACACTGTACTGTGCACTGATCACTAGATGTGGAGAACACTGTACTGTGCACTGATCACTAGATGTGGAGAACACTGTACTGTGCACTGATCACTAGATGTGGAGAACACTGTACTGTGCACTGATCACTAGATGTGGAGAACACTGTACTGTGCACTGATCACTAGATGTGGAGAACACTGTACTGTGCACTGATCACTAGATGTGGAGAACACTGTACTGTGCACTGATCACTAGATGTGGAGAACACTGTACTGTGCACTGATCACTAGATGTGGAGAACACTGTACTGTGCACTGATCACTAGATGTGGAGAACACTGTACTGTGCACTGATCACTAGATGTGGAGAACACTGTACTGTGCACTGATCACTAGATGTGGAGAACACTGTACTGTGCACTGATCACTAGATGTGGAGAACACTGTACTGTGCACTGATCACTAGATGTGGAGAACACTGTACTGTGCACTGATCACTAGATGTGGAGAACACTGTACTGTGCACTGATCACTAGATGTGGAGAACACTGTACTGTGCACTGATCACTAGATGTGGAGAACACTGTACTGTGCACTGATCACTAGATGTGGAGAACACTGTACTGTGCACTGATCACTAGATGTGGAGAACACTGTACTGTGCACTGATCACTAGATGTGGAGAACACTGTACTGTGCACTGATCACTAGATGTGGAGAACACTGTACTGTGCACTGATCACTAGATGTGGAGAACACTGTACTGTGCACTGATCACTAGATGTGGAGAACACTGTACTGTGCACTGATCACTAGATGTGGAGAACACTGTACTGTGCACTGATCACTAGATGTGGAGAACACTGTACTGTGCACTGATCACTAGATGTGGAGAACACTGTACTGTGCACTGATCACTAGATGTGGAGAACACTGTACTGTGCACTGATCACTAGATGTGGAGAACACTGTACTGTGCACTGATCACTAGATGTGGAGAACACTGTACTGTGCACTGATCACTAGATGTGGAGAACACTGTACTGTGCACTGATCACTAGATGTGGAGAACACTGTACTGTGCACTGATCACTAGATGTGGAGAACACTGTACTGTGCACTGATCACTAGATGTGGAGAACACTGTACTGTGCACTGATCACTAGATGTGGAGAACACTGTACTGTGCACTGATCACTAGATGTGGAGAACACTGTACTGTGCACTGATCACTAGATGTGGAGAACACTGTACTGTGCACTGATCACTAGATGTGGAGAACACTGTACTGTGCACTGATCACTAGATGTGGAGAACACTGTACTGTGCACTGATCACTAGATGTGGAGAACACTGTACTGTGCACTGATCACTAGATGTGGAGAACACTGTACTGTGCACTGATCACTAGATGTGGAGAACACTGTACTGTGCACTGATCACTAGATGTGGAGAACACTGTACTGTGCACTGATCACTAGATGTGGAGAACACTGTACTGTGCACTGATCACTAGATGTGGAGAACACTGTACTGTGCACTGATCACTAGATGTGGAGAACACTGTACTGTGCACTGATCACTAGATGTGGAGAACACTGTACTGTGCACTGATCACTAGATGTGGAGAACACTGTACTGTGCACTGATCACTAGATGTGGAGAACACTGTACTGTGCACTGATCACTAGATGTGGAGAACACTGTACTGTGCACTGATCACTAGATGTGGAGAACACTGTACTGTGCACTGATCACTAGATGTGGAGAACACTGTACTGTGCACTGATCACTAGATGTGGAGAACACTGTACTGTGCACTGATCACTAGATGTGGAGAACACTGTACTGTGCACTGATCACTAGATGTGGAGAACACTGTACTGTGCACTGATCACTAGATGTGGAGAACACTGTACTGTGCACTGATCACTAGATGTGGAGAACACTGTACTGTGCACTGATCACTAGATGTGGAGAACACTGTACTGTGCACTGATCACTAGATGTGGAGAACACTGTACTGTGCACTGATCACTAGATGTGGAGAACACTGTACTGTGCACTGATCACTAGATGTGGAGAACACTGTACTGTGCACTGATCACTAGATGTGGAGAACACTGTACTGTGCACTGATCACTAGATGTGGAGAACACTGTACTGTGCACTGATCACTAGATGTGGAGAACACTGTACTGTGCACTGATCACTAGATGTGGAGAACACTGTACTGTGCACTGATCACTAGATGTGGAGAACACTGTACTGTGCACTGATCACTAGATGTGGAGAACACTGTACTGTGCACTGATCACTAGATGTGGAGAACACTGTACTGTGCACTGATCACTAGATGTGGAGAACACTGTACTGTGCACTGATCACTAGATGTGGAGAACACTGTACTGTGCACTGATCACTAGATGTGGAGAACACTGTACTGTGCACTGATCACTAGATGTGGAGAACACTGTACTGTGCACTGATCACTAGATGTGGAGAACACTGTACTGTGCACTGATCACTAGATGTGGAGAACACTGTACTGTGCACTGATCACTAGATGTGGAGAACACTGTACTGTGCACTGATCACTAGATGTGGAGAACACTGTACTGTGCACTGATCACTAGATGTGGAGAACACTGTACTGTGCACTGATCACTAGATGTGGAGAACACTGTACTGTGCACTGATCACTAGATGTGGAGAACACTGTACTGTGCACTGATCACTAGATGTGGAGAACACTGTACTGTGCACTGATCACTAGATGTGGAGAACACTGTACTGTGCACTGATCACTAGATGTGGAGAACACTGTACTGTGCACTGATCACTAGATGTGGAGAACACTGTACTGTGCACTGATCACTAGATGTGGAGAACACTGTACTGTGCACTGATCACTAGATGTGGAGAACACTGTACTGTACACTGATCACTAGATGTGGAGAACACTAGATCACTGTAATGTGCACTCATTACTAGGGGCCAGATTTACTAAGCTGTGGATTTGGAAAAGTGATGTTGCCCATAGCAACCAATCATCAACCAAACCAAGATTTTAGCTAACAAAACTAAACTACTTAAAAGACTGCACGGAGGCAATCTACGTACCTAGCTGGTACGTTGATTGCGTAAGTGATCTACTATGCATGCGGGTCATTTCGCCCCTGGCTAATCTAAACCCCCCCTCCCACTTCTACCTAAACACTCCTAAAGGTGGCATTACGCCACCTCTTTCTTACTAAACTACTTAAAAGACTGCACGGAGGCAATCTACGTACCTAGCTGGTACGTTGATTGCGTAAGTGATCTACTATGCATGCGTAGTAGGTCATTTCACAAATATCTCTACCTAAGAAGCAGAAGCTTCTTTGGTGTGAATATGGCACATAGGGCTCTATTTACTATCATTAGCACATTAAGTGCTAATGATAGCAACCACGCTCGCTTACTAATACTTACCCTTCCTGCGACGTCTCACGATGGTCAGCGAGCCTTTTGCTGACATCGTTCGGCTGTGAAGTCCCGGCACATGCGCAGTAGCTGCCTTTTGGGACTTTGTAAAATTTCAAGTCCCAAAAGGCAAGATCACTACACATGCAATGGGATCAGAGACAGACGCGCGCCCGGTCAGGTAAGTTTTAAAGCTTCGTTCTCTGTTTTTTTTGTTTTTTTTGTGTATTTTTTTTTTAAATATGGTTATTAGATAAAAATTAATTAAAACTAGTTAATATGTTTTTTGTTATTTTTTTTACTTAGATTTGAATGTTTTTTTTACTTAACTGTATTCCAGCGGTCTCCTGATATGTACCCCCCTCTTCCTTCCCCAATAACAACTATTAGGGGGAGGAAAAGGGGGGTATATTGGGAGACCTCTGGAATACTTACCCTAATACCATCTTCAGATGTTCAGGCGTTATTTAACGTGTCTGCGCGGATTGTTAAAATCCGTGCTGACACTTAGTAAATACCGGCTCGCATTCATTAGAGCGGGCCGGCAATCCAGAGTGTTTAATGGTTTCCATGGCAATGATAGCATTGTAAATAGCTAACTCTTCATTTTCATATGGCAAAGCCTGTTTTCACACAAAAATGGGCTTTATCATATGAAAACGATATTTGTAAATAGAGCCCATAGTGTCTATTACTAGCTAGAGGAGGAAGAAGAAAAGAAAGATATAGATGAGGATTGTGTGATCTAAGAGCTGTTAAAATATGATTAATTCGTTGAGAGTAGAGCAGAAGTGGGCCAATATAGACAGCGTTATGTGAAAGATGGAGATTAACGGATGTTATGATGTGAAAAGAAATGCTGTGTAAGGAAATGAAAAACAAAAGTATGGTAAACATTGCTAGCTGGGATTTAATTAATGCAATTAAATTCATACATACTTAGAGGCTGATATTGTATGGCTGTAGAAGATTCAGTAATAGAGCTAAAGAAGGAATAAAATGTAGACATAATTAAAAAGCAGAGGTGTATAGAAAAACAAAACTAAAAGTCACTAAAGGCAACAAGCAATATTCAGGCAGGGAGATACGGAAGGCTTGTCCAGGGTAAGAAGACAACTGGGGCCAGATTTACTAATTAATGTGGCCTATAGCAACCGATCAGATTCTAGCTGACATCCTCTAGTATGTAATAGGAAAGTGAGAGATGGCATCTGATTTGTTGCTATGGGCAACATCTCCACTTTTCCAAACCCGCAGCTTAGTAAATCTGGTGTTTGAGGTTGAGAGTCATAAACTTTAGTGTAGTTTGGTGAAAAAAAAATGCTTTAGGAGCTGAGGTTGTTCCTCTCTGTTTTCCTCTACATTGTTATACTTCTTAAAAGTGGAGACATTACCAGATTATTGATAACATTATGTACTATAGACTGTCCTACAAAGCAATTTGCATCCTTGATTTTTTCCTATTTAAATGTTTTAGTAAATCTACCTCCATTATTTAGGATAACCCTTTTCCCTTTAAAAATTACATTTAAGGTATTCTCCAATTATAGGTCCATTTGGTCATACAATGATGGATGTCTA
>WWET01000094.1:363004-368004 GCA_011038615.1 Limnodynastes dumerilii | reverse complement strand
TGTAAACCGAGGAAGGCGTTTGGATCGACAGTAAGCTGGAGATTTCAGCAGCAGAAAGCCATGATAAAGTACCACAGTGACAGAGAGAGACAGCGGAGAGTACAGAAAGCAAGGAGAGACATCAGATGTAATAAAGGAAGAGAGGAAACAGCTTTGACAGTGAGAGAAAGAGACAGAGGAGTGCGTAGAAAATTGTGAGACATCAATTGAGAGAGAGAGAGAGAGAGAGAGAGACGAAGGAGGGTACAGGAAGTGATGAGGAATAGCAGTTGTGTCCAGTTACAGAGAGGTAGCAGAGACAGCTGTGTATAACAGGGAGATGGAGTGCAGGGGTAGCAGAAACAACAGTTGAGCTAGGAGCTGGGAGGTATACTGTGTTCTGGAGGGAAGGCTAGAAAGTATAGAAAATGGTGGAAAGTGTATGGTAAAGTGAGATAGATTTCCAAAATGTTGAAAGAGGGAAGAGCTAAGAGTAAAAGAAAGTGCAAAGTTTGTTTAATAGGATTGGAGTGGGTGATAGCAAGAAAAAGTAAAAAGTAACAACTAATGATTAACCTATTAGAATCACTCAGATTGTACTATATGTACTGCAGAAGATCTTATTCATTGCTAAAATTGAACTGAGAAATTGATTTTATTTATTGCAATATTTTAGTGTCATTAATAGAAATTATAGTTCATTGTGTGAATTGTTTGCTAATTAAATCGTATTAGAGTATAATTAATTGTTACCTTTATAGGTAAAGTAACCTTTAGCAAGAAGCGCAAATTTATTTGAAATAGGAAAAGTTTTAGTAGTTTGGGATTATCATTAGGGAAGTAGGAGAAGGTACTTCCGATAATTTAATTTAGTTCAGTATACAAGTCATATTTTGATATTTGATTGTAACTAAGCTACTGGTTCAATGCTATGCAATTTATAAACTATATTTATGGACTGTAGTACATTGAGGCATAACTGTGATTGATACACTGTTTATAATTGTTGCCACTATAGTTTGTAATTATTTTTGCTAAGGTAATTTCTTTGAAACATATTACTTGAATTGTTTTTGAAAATTTGTTACAATATACTAACATTGTTGTATGAATTGTGTATGAAAACCACAAAGTGCTCTGCTTATTCATATCCCAAATTCTATTAAGTAAAATTTGAATTTCAAACTTCATATGATTGTCCTTGCTTCAAGTTATCTCTAAGTTCTGTTTCACTGATCCACAAATCTTTGTAAAACCTGTCTTCCACATTTTGGCGGGCATTACATACATATGTTTTTGCCTTCTGTGCCACACTTTAAACTCTCTGGGCCAGATTTACTAAACTGCTGGTTTGGAAAATGGAGATGTTGCCCATAGCAACCAATCAGATTCTAGATGACATTCTCTAGTATGTAATAGTTAAATGAGATCTACAAACTGATTGGTTGCTATGGGCTATCAAGTTTTCCAAACCCGCAGCTTAGTATATCTGGCCCTTTGGCTCAAGTCCAGTATATATATGCTGATGACTGCCACGCTACCTGGACCAGCAACCTTGTGTGTGTGCACGTTGAGGAGTAGACCTGATTACAGGTGACTGTTGCAATCACTTGGCATTTTGTACTTCAAGTATTTTCATTTCAACGTCTGTTGTGAGCAATGTCCTGTTTCAAGAAGGAACCTCATGACCTGTGAGGTTCTTGTTGAGGGCCTTGCTTATTATCTGTACCACTTCTGTGCTATTTCATTGTACTCTGTGTACAGCGTGTAGGGTTCCAGTCTGAATCTCTGTGTTGTGGAATTTTATTGATGCTTGCCCGTATTAACACCGTGAGGAAAATCAGGTTGTTGTGGTTGAAACGTCGGTATGCACTGTATAATAAAATAGCCGAATAGGCTTGATACATATTCAAGAAAAGCACGGCCATTGACTTTTTTTCTACAATCTATTGTGAAACATTTGAAGAGCACCGCAAGCAGTTACGACAAGTCTGAAGGGGTGAAGGGAAACTTAGTGCAGTAGAAGAAATTGGAAGATGTCCAGCAGTGTCATCAGAACTAGCAGAAACCAGTTGGACCCAGGTACACCAATCTACTGTTCAGAGAAGTCTTCTCAGAAGGGGTCTTTATGAAATAATTGTGGCCAAAAGGCCATACCTTCGATGTGGAAACAAGGCCAAGCAACTCAAATATGCATGAAAATATAGGAACTGGGGTGCAAAAGAAAGGCAGCAGATGCTCTGGGCTGATGAGTTAAATGTTGAAATATTTGGCTGTAACAGGAGGCAGTTTGTTCACAGGGAGGTCTGATTGGCTCCAAATTTATTCTGTAGCAGGGAACTGACCCCAAACATACAGCCACTGTCATTAAGAACTATCTTCTGCATAAATAAGATAAAGGGCCAGATTTACTAAGCTGCGGGTTTGGAAAAGTGGAGGTTGTCCATAGCAACCAATCAGATTTTAGCTGATCTAGTCTGTTTGGGATTAAAGAAGGACAGATAGAAGATCTGTGGTTAGTTCTCCAAGATGTATGTAACAAACTCCCTACCAAGTTCCTTCAAAAACCGTGTGAAAATGTACCTAGAAGAACTGATGCTGTTTTGAAGGTAAAGAGTGGTCACAACAAAGATTGATTTGATTCAGATTTTTCTTCTGTTCATTCACTGCATTTTGTCAAAAGATAAAAAAAAACTATTAACACTAGTTTTGCACAATACTGTATATATTATGATTTTATCAGAACTGAAGGACAGGGGTTCTCAACCCATGGTACGTGTACCACTGGTGGTACGCATACCCCTGTCAGGTGGCACACGGCAGGCAGCAGCAACGGTCCTCTTGCTGTAATGTTGTTTAGTTGAGGGATGTGAGGGATGTAACAAGAGTGTAATACGTCATATGGGGAAAGGTATAATATTTCCAGGAGAAATGTAACATGTAATTTGGGGAGTAGGATGTATCTGAATGGGGGAGGTATAATAAATAATATGAGAAGAGGAAAATTAAATCTTGAGCCTAAAATTAACCTGAACTGAGCCTTACATATAAATATTACGGTAATTGTTATATTTTTTTTAAAGTTAAATATTTTGGACTCAGTAAATTAATCATTTTGCAACGTGGTACTTCACCTGGTTCCTTAGCGGGTAAGTGGTACTCAACAAAAAAAGGTTGAGAACCCCTGCTTTAGGACATATTTTGGCCATAATTAACAATTCCAATTATTACTAGAACATATTATTAGCCTGATGCAGAGCTACGTTTTCAGTACGTTGTGTATTTACGCTAGCGTATTTACTATGCACTCCCCTCACATGTATGTACTTTGGCCATTTTACGCTTCCCGTATTCTACCTTAACTTTACACAGTGTAAGTACTGACGTACGTATAGGCAGCACGTACTTACGAGCCTAAGCACGCACATACTGTACGATTTAAATGCCTCACCCCGCCTCCGAAGCATAATTACGGGTGTCGTATGGCTGGCACGCCCCTTCGCTTGTAGTTACGCTAAAGATAAGTGACTGGCCCATACGGTCTAAGTTACGTGGCGTAACATCTGCCGCGTGCATGCGCAGTAAGTACTAATGGGTGCTTTTACGCTATCAGTTAGCGTAAAATCACTCGCGTACATAGCTCTGGATCTACCCCTATTTATCTATCATCCATTTTACATTCTGAAAAAAGGAAATAGCACACAAAATGTAAAATATACATTTAAGGAGCTAAAAATATAGGGCCTGATTCAGAGATCCGGAACTAACGATAGTTCCATGCGTATATTTAGGGTCGGATCGATTTTGCATCAACTGCGCATGCGTAGTAATAGTGCAACGCCATGTACGTTGAAGTTAAGGTTGGAAATGCCTTAAGGTCGGACTTGTGAATTTGGCGGAGACTAATGCAACCCTAAGTGCAGCGGAAATATACGAACCTAAGCATTTGCATAGAAATGGGCGGGGGGAGGCATTTAGATGAGGGAAAGTGGGCGCGCTTACGTTAGGGCCCTAAATATATGCAGTTAATACACGTAGGGTCGGAAGTGAGTGCGGCCAGTTAGGGCAAGTCTATGGAGGTGGAAGTTTAGGTCCGGCCGGAGGTTGCGAGGGGAGTGACTGTTTATTCTGGTGGGTGTAACCTGTTTCGACCTGCCACTTAGATGCGTATATTTGCGGCCAGATCACTGATGGATCTCTGAATCAGGCCCATAGAAACCATTCAAATTAATTGTATTTCTTCTTTAGTACCAACAATTTACATTATGCTTTAAAAGAGAGTTTCAGCATTGGCAGCAGCTTACATGGAACTTAGTCTAAAGTCTCTAATGCACACACATTAATTCAGTCTAAGATAATGAATTTACCAATATATTAATTGTATCTTTTGCAGTATATATAACACATTAGCTTAGAGCATAGACAGCTGTATCTTCCAGACACATGCATTACAGATATAAGCAAAACGCAGTTACTAGACGTTACCTATAAATTAATATCCACATAAACAGGTTGATTTCTTTGACACGGTTTGTTGCGTTATTCATTGTCATTATGCCTCAAACTATTTTCTCAATGATTGCTGCAAGCTTGCGACATATGGAAACCATGTAGCATATGGGCTGCAGAATGAACCAACTAGCAATTAGTAATGAGTGATCTAATTGTCCCAAGGATATGTTTATCTTCAACTTGTTTACCAAAAAAGAAGAAAAACAAAACACCACAATCCTAGGAGTATGCTTTGTGGTTTATTTAATTTGCCAGCTGATGGTGAAACAGAATTTGACTTTGTTTAAATGCAATTTAATTAAATAATTCTATGAAGTAATCCCTCTCCACTGACTCTATATAGCCTCCTGTAGGAAATATAGGACTGTGATTTACTAAGCTGCGGGTTCGAAAAAGTGGTGATGTTGCCCATAGCAACCAATCAGATTCTAGCTCTCACTTTCCTATTACATACTCGAGAATGTCAGCTAGAATCTGATGGGTTGCTATGGGCAACATCTCCACTTTTT
>WWET01000094.1:336308-347270 GCA_011038615.1 Limnodynastes dumerilii | reverse complement strand
TAAGTATTTACGTTACACATACGTGAATGGCCCATACGTTCACAATTACGCTACGTTACGGAGCGTATTTTCTATGGTGCGCATGCGCAGTACTTACCAAAGGGCGAATTTACGTGTCTGCCACGCGTAATTTCGCTCCGAAGTGTTGTTCTGGATCAGGCCCATGGTTATTTATATGTATGTATAGTATAGACATGGTTATTATATATATGTATAGTATAGGCATGGTTATTAGATGTATGTATAGTAAAAACATGGTTAATATATGTGTGTATAGTATAGACATGGTTAATAATTGCAGCAACAGAAATACTGGGGTGCTTAAGCCCCCCTTCCACAGCACACGCAGAGCTGACTCCCCTGTACTGTACATTGGAAGCCTCATAAATACACTTATAAAGCTTTAGCTAATACCTTCCAAAATGTATCTTTTACATCCCTTTAATGTGATCTTGTGTGAACAGTGAATAGGAATAAAAAAGGTGTGTAATTAATAATCACAGCTGCTTCCTGAAAAAACCTTTTAATAACACAAAATGTAGTTTTAACATAATTGCAGCTGGCAAAAAGTCATAACTGCTGCAAAATGAAATGGAAGCAAAATTTTAACATAAATTTAAAAAAAAAATCTGTTTTGGGCAAATCCATTGGTGCTCATAATAGTACAATCTGCTAACTATTAAATTAACTATTATTAACTAAACTGCAGTGTCTAACATTTTTAAACAATATGCTTCATAAAATACTGGCATTTCAGGAGGCAATGCCTTACAGCAGAAAATGATTCTGGTAGCTTGTAAAGTTGGTTCTAGATATAATGCCCTCTCAAAATTTTAAGTGGACATGCTGTAAACACACCTGTCCATTATGTTAAGTGCTGTGTTTTATGGATAATTCTATGAATATAAATTAGTTGTCTAAAACAGACTCTGATTACGTTTATAAAGTGAATGGTAGCTGATAACTTCCATTCGCAATGCTTTCTCTTTCTCTCTCTGGCTGGTCCTAGTAGCCAGGACACCATTTGGTATCGTTTGGGGGTCGTGAGCACTGCTGTCTCAGGATTGGCCAATGTTAATAATGTAACAATAATGTACCTACCATCGTTCGGAACTTAGTTCTGTACAATGCCATTTCAGTGGGCATGGGGGAAGCATTTAAATGATACAGTATGGGAGGGATTACGTATGTGTTAGTGGTCCAACCGCTGATCTGATCATGTAACTTAAGGTTGCCCTGTGGCAGCGTGAGTCACGCAATTATCCGCACAAGAGAGGGGAGTGACAGGGGGCGTTCCCTCTCTCGTGCGGACGGACAGACCCCCACACGTACGGAAAGCGTGCAGGGCTCTGGATCCGGTCCATAGTTATTTTTCCTATAGCTAAGTGCTTTACACAAAAAAATCTTTCTAGCAAAAAAAGAAAAAAAAAGTAAAGAAAGAAGATTTATCTTCTTATTCAGTCTTCTCTTAAGATATCCACTTTTCCTTGTACACAAGTATATTGTATTGGAGAAGTGATGTTAAATGTATTCTGTTTTCTTTCTATTCATGCCAAAATTTTGTATCTTCATATAAACAGACTAGGATAAGAGTTGCTATTCAGCTATGCACCCATATCCCTGGGTGATAGCCACATGAGAGACACAGGTAAAGCGGTCAATGCTATAAGCATCTTATTTGGAGTTTGAGATAAAGCTAAAATATTTATCACTCTAATTTTAACAAGTTCTGTTGCAACTGCAAAAATGCTGTCCTATATATACAGGGCAAGTGTCACATTCATCTTCTTTTGCTACATCACACAAGTACTTGTTTGCCATTCAGCCAGGAGGATGGAAAAGCAGAATGATCAGTATAAATCACTAAGAGACAATGGAAGATAAAAGGAACGAGGAGTTGGATAGAGTGTTGGATAGAAAGATAGAAGACTAAAATACTTACAGCAAAACTTTATACGTTAAAATTACAGGATAAGCAGCACTAATACAAGAAGAGAGTGCTCCTAAACCAGTCAAGAGAACCTTAACTAGTGCTCAGGGATTTGAAGAATAGCAATGTACTTGTACTTAGTACATTAGTAGTAAATTTAATGGATGTTCTAAAGAGGTGAAATGTAGAAATTACCAAAAGCAACCTATTAGATTCTAGCTATCATTTTGTAGAATGCGTGCTAGAATAATGGTAGCTAGAATCTGATTAGTTGCCATTGGCAACCACTTAACATAAATCTCCTTTAAAGCTTTATGGAATATGCCTTATTCAGTAAGAGTGACAGAGTAACCTTAAACAAGACAAAGTCATAAAGAACAGCAGATGACAATAACTTCAGCAATAGAACAAAACACAAGTGGAGGTCAGCTTAGTGTGACAAGTTGAAGTTAAGGTAAGCACCATTTAAGAAGCAAGCATACGTCAAAACACAAGTTGATGGAATTAATACAGACAATGAACACTGTAACAAACCATGAGCAATGAATAATGAGATTCTAATAAACCAGCGACAACATAAAACAGCCAATTAGTCAAGCCTTTACTGGGAAAAGCCCTGAACCAAGTCAGTGAAACTACAAATGTGCAAAGTACACTTTACATTTAATATAGTAATGTGAAAGTGTATAAAAATAGTCACCTTGCAGACACTCACTGGGATGACTGACCCTGTGACCAGGTCCGAACGAACAGATAACGTTCCCCTGTGCCTTGGAGGTGTCAGCTGAGTTCACTAACTGGTGTTCACTTCACAACCAGGCCCCAGACAATTGGACGACATCCACTTCTATCTGGGAAGGGTCGGCTGGTCCACGAGTCTGGAAAGAGAGCAGGTTAGAATACGCAACTTAAATCTATAAACACAGGAAGAGGTGTCCGAGCCCCTCCCTGGAGAACAACTCACTAACTCTCCAGCAGGAAGGTCTCATGTATGGTTTGGCCTACAGAATGGGACTGAGCATTCAGTCTGTTGCTAGAGGGCACCCTTTTATAGGAAAAACTACGTCATCAACATTAGGGGGCTCTAGTGTTCATGACGTAATTTTTCCTATAAAAGGGTGCCCTCTAGCGACAGACCGGTCATTAGTAGCGGGGACACAGAAGAGGAAGAAGGGATGCATCGTGACAAGTGCCAGAAGAGGCCGAAGACCAGCTGCAAGCACCGGGACAACCTCTTCAAGCAAGGCGACAAGCATCTTCAAGCAACATTTATAGAAGATCTTCACAAGAAGCTGAAAATTCAAGCAAGTCATCCCAAGACAGATGACTGCTAAATGGTGAGTTGCTACTTTTTAAAATTATGTTATTACACATTTGGGCACATGTTCTAGCGGTGGGCACCATTATATTCGATCTACATAGTAAAGGATATTTTTTACACATTGTATTCAGGGTTAAACATGTAGTGTTAGGTCATGTAATAGTGTAATGTTTATTAGGGTTATTTCTTACATTTTTTAGGGACACATTACACATTTGCTTATAGATTTATATCACTTATCATGCCGCTGCTTACACTACTATAAGGATCAGCATGGGCACAAACACATGGCCATGCTTTTCCTTATAGTAGTATATGCGTCGGCAGGCTAAGTGATAGAAAAATGCATGCCGATTTTGAAATGGAGAATCGCTGTGCTTTTCAATAGAAAAGAATGGAGATTTTTCCGTTTTAAAATCGATCAACATCGACGGCGATTCTACTTTGATGCCAAAACTATGGGCATAGTAAATGCCAAGATTTTTGGTAAAAAATCACTGCTAAAACACAGCGATGATGATCGATGTAGAATCACTGCAAAAATTGACTTTAGTAAATGAGGCCCACAGTCTCCTAAAATGAAGGACATTCCAGATACAACACCCTGCTTGCTATTGGAGAAGCAGGGACTTAAATCTTCAGCCCCTATTTATTATTGCTGCATTTCCCAAGATGCACACACAGACATCCACATTAAACCCTAGTAGTCCAGTGGTAATTAGACTTCCTTGACCCCAGGGCTACTATTTTCCCAGGAGCTCCCCACAGCAGTGCTCACCCTGCCAGTCAGCCACCTCTCTCCCTGTGTTCCAAGCTCCTGCTGCCTCTTCCCGCACCTCTCTCTCTCTGCTTCCTACCCTGGCCACCATCTTGTCCCTTCTTCTGACTACTTTCCTGACTGTCCGCCACCAGGGGTTATGGCCTGCAATGTGGCAAACCTGACACGGCGAGCTTGCATTGGCTTGCCGCTCCCTGTCACATGCTGCTGGCACCCAGCACCGCAACAACCCTCGGGCAGTCTGGCAGCCAGGATGTAGTTGCCACTTCTGGCCAGCAGTAGTAACATGATTATATAACTCCTGCATTTGTCCTGTTATGTTTCACTAGTTCCCATGTTATACGACTTATCTTTAATTACTCTGATATAGCTCCTACACCTTGGTTATACCATAGGGATTCCCTCTTATGCTTCCTGTCTCATGCTGCTATCATCCCTGGCACCACTGGAATCCGCAGCACTGCAACTTCCCCTGGGCACTCTGGCAGCCAGGACAGATGTACCACTGCCTGGCTGCCATGCGCCACCCCAGTAACAGAATGTGGTTACCACTTACCTATAGTGGGCTGGAGTCACAGCACTGGACTTATTGCACATACATCCTTAAATTACCGATAATAGCTACTACGCATGCCCTCCCACTTTGGTCTCTGCACACATGCCGATCGCGGCATGTAAACAACTATACGTGGGGTGCCACTGCAGGTTCAGTTGGGCACGCGCCCCACCTCCCTGCGACTCTGTACTGATTGGACTTTCTCCCTTGCCGGGGGAATATCCTTTCAGGTTGTGGGGGCTGGAGGGCTGCTAGCCTATCAGGGGCTAGCAGCCTCTATATCAGACTGTCCTGACAGCCTTTCAGCACTGATTATAGACTCTGCTCAGTTTCTGTGCCTGCTGCTTTTGCCCCTCTCTCTTTGTCTTGTGCCTCTTATCCAACGTTCTTGAGTGCCCCATCTTGTTCCTGCCCAGTGCCTTGCCATTTACCTCTATGTGCCAATTTACCTTCTCTCTCTCCCTCTTGTATTATCCCTCTTGTATTAACCCTTCCTTTCCTGTGTGCCAGTATTTGTTAACCCCTTGGGGTTTCCACTGTTGAGCGGATGTGTGACTGTCCCTGTTAGTTCAGTTTGTCCTGTTATTGACTCTTTGTTCATTGTTCCTGTTCCGTGTTCCTCATTGTTTGTTACAGGTCAGTCTCTTCTGACTCTGTTTTTCCCACTAACTACTCTGCCTTCCCCTCTCTCCTTCCTGCCCCCACACTATCACGTTCTTGGGCAAGACAGGGAGAGATGCAGGTCGGAGAGATGGTGAGCTCAGAGTAGAGAAGATGAAGCTGGGTGGCCTCAGATAACGTGGGTGCATATGTACCCGTTCGGGTCAGGTGGTCCCTGGAGTAGGGGTAGGGCTCTTCAGGCCAGACTGGAGTAGGTGATGTAAACCAGACTGAAATAGGACTCAGACTATGGACTGTGGACGGACTCAGACTGTGGACGGATTCAGACTGTGGACGGACTCAGACTGTGGACGGACGCAGACTGTGGACTTGACTCAGACTGTGGACTTGAGTTAGGACTCAGAATCAGACTGTGGACTTTAGAAGGAACCAGGCTCCAGGAGCACTGAAGGAACAGTGCCTGGGGTTTAAATACCCCGCTCTTACCGCTGATTGGCCCGCCTTAGCACGTGCTCCCCTGGCCTGCTTCTGGATTGGCCGCGGGGAGTCACGTGCCGCAGAGGAAGATGGCAGTGCCCAGCAACTGTGAGGACGCCGGAGATCCCGCCGCTGGAGCAGCCCTCCGCAAGCCAGAGATGCAGCGGGGACGGACCGGGATGGCAGCTGCGAGACGTCTCTTACCGGGTAAGTGACGCGAAACGTGACACACCTTACATTCTTTCTTCCTCTCCCGGGTGTTTCTCCAGGGGCCGCAACCTGCGAGGTGTCCTGCAGCCCAGACTATTCCCACCATTAGGGGATCTAGTGAACACCAGGCCCTCGTTAGACTCCGTGCCTTGGTTGCATTTTCTGCCCTGCTTAAACCAAGGCTTTCCGCATCAGACCTCCAACCTACCCAGCGGTATCTACTCCTGCTTTCCGCAACCCACCGGTACCGTAACAGTAACGTTTCTTTAGAGATTCTGGTCGATATTGCCTTTGGAACACAACACAATGTTGCTGCATTTTGGTGGTTTCACATTCTTACTGTAAATCTCTTGCTGGAAGTTTCACCACATCTCTTATGGCCATGGGAGTAAACAGAACTCATTGTCATGTTTGTAGGAAACCATCTTGATTATGCTTTGGGACATTATGCATTATCCAGCTGGGTGGTTGATAGTACGAGGCCATAAAGCGATTCACATTGACATCAATTCTATCAGGTTGGTTTTGCCATTTAAACATAGCACAATGTGATAGTGAGAAACTTTAAACTTTGGAAGCACTTATCCTGCCAACACTTATACTACTATAAGGTAAAGCATGGCTATGTGTTTGTGTATGTGCCATGTGTTTGTGGACATGCTAATACTTATAGTAGTGTAAGCAGCAGCCTGATAAGTGATTTCTCTAAGCAAATGTGTTATGTCCCTAAAAAATTTAACAAATTACCCAAATAAAACATTATAAAAACAGAATGGAAGTTGCTCAATCAATTTATAGGTATATGTTAAACAGGTGCGTGAAAGGCAGGGGGTTAATCTGCTTGCCACAGAAACAAAAGGGAAAAATAGCCCCAGCACACTGTCATAAACCAGTAACAAACTCTACTGTTCTATCTGTAAAATAAAACACAGAAATGTTCGTTACACATATTTGATCAAATATGGGATAAGCCACCAGCCACCGTCACGGCCTATTTGATCAAATATGTGTAACGAACATTTCTGTGTTTTATTTTACAGATAGAACAGTAGAGTTTGTTACTGGTTTATGGCAGTGTGCTGGGGCTATTTTTTCCTTTTGTTTCTGTTAGCTCCTTTTAACCATTGGCACATTGCATTTGAAATCAAGATTCATGGGAACTGGGACTTGACCAGTTTGGTGAATAGGTTCAGTATCTGTTTAATAACGTCACTAGTATTTCATTTATTAACATTCACAGTTCCAATGACCATCTTGTCATTAATTCCACCTACATTGTCCAAAAGCTGCAGGAAGCCGACTGACTAAAAGGAGAGACAGAGCAGTGGCACAAACACATTACAGTATAATAATGTATAACAAAACATTAAGACATATGTGATGACAATCTAGAACACCTATAAAAACATAGATACAGTTAAACAGACTTCAATATTGCTTACACTCAGAAGGAAATATTATGGCAGGTGGACTAGCAAACAAGAAAAATATGTATGTACTATGCATCCCTGGGTCCCATAATGAATTTTCTGAACACATTGGGGGCCAGTTCTGTGTAAGTAGAGTGGAGTCTATGGAAGACTGCATAATTATAGTACATACAGCGGGGTGACCACAGTTACCCCTCTCCCCCTAATTTCCAGGTCTTCTAGGGATTACAGCCACTGCATTGACAGACCATTGACAGCAGTTACAAAACCACAGCAACTGCAGTCAGCCCTTAAACATACTCACATCTATTTTACTCCAACCTTGGGGAAATACATTGGAACATGGGGTATATCAAATCTGTAATTGTAAACCAAACTGAGCAATGTTTGAGATTCAGATTTTATTAGAGTTTTTATAAAAATGAAAGTGAACATTTCTTTTACCATATAATATAATTCAATATTAGAATAAAAGCATGATTTAGTTTTTTTCTGTTAACTTATTTAACCTGTTAAATATATTATAGTTTGTCTTAATAAAACAGGAAAAGCACCTTTAGTTTTAGTTTTTAGTTTTATAAATACATTGTGACACCAGGTATTAAACTGCCAACTGTTGTGTGGTAATTAAACCAACCCACTTAATATAGTGGTCGATAAGAATATAGATTCCCTTAACTGACTCTCTCTATGTCTCAGGGTTTATAGGAGACATAGTCAAGTGTAACAGATGTTTGAGTCATATAACCTACATCTGGCTACAAGACATTCAATGGTGTCATTTAAATTAGCCTTTACATTTTATTATGAGGAATAAACACTGTCTCAGAGACTACGTCTCCTGGGCATTTTGCAGGTACTATTGGAAAACGTGCATCTATAAATTTGTTCAGCTCTGCAAAGCTGGAATAAAAATTAATATATTTTTTCTCCTTTTTCAGTGAATAAATCTTTATCAGTATTTTATAGATGCACAACGATGTTATTAATTGTCTATGCACAATGCCTTCCAAAGGTTTTTCAGCAGTATTTAAAATGCATTATTAGGGATTTGAAAACATGTTCTCTTTCTCATCTGAAGAAGAAAAACAGAACATAAAGATTAAAACATTTGCATTGTGCATGCATAGAGCACCTAATTGGAAATGTAATCATTTTATTATTTAATAAAAAATAAAAAATCCAGCAACCACTGGATAAATAATGTACAAAGGACATTATTATAAGTATATATGAATATTTATATGCAATATACTAGGAAAGATACTTTAAATGTTTAATTTAACGTGCTGGAGCTGATACGTTGCTGTTGCACTTAGACCATATACTATATGCAAGCACAAATGATATATTTCTACCTTTTTGTGTGTCATTTTTCGACTGGGTCAGTAAAGTATTAGATAAAGGGGGAGCTGTGAACATAGCTTATAGATTTTAGTAAGGCTTTTGACACTGTGCCACATTGCAGACTGTTAAATAAGTTGGAAACTTTGGGATTGGACTTAAAGATAGTTGCATGGATACAATCTTGGTTACAGGATAGACAACAGAGGGTTGTAGTAAATGGAATCCCTTATGGGGGATGGTAAGGTAACCAGTGGAGTACCCCAGGGTTCTGTACTTGGACCAGTGCTATTTAATATCTTTATAGGTGATATTGCCTGTGGTATTGCCTTTTTGCAGATGACACAGAGATATATAACAGGTAGACACGCCAGGAGGGGTACACAAAATGAGGGATGATCTGGGTAGACTGGAGGAATGGTCAAGAGTGTGGCTACTGCAGTTTAATGCCAAAAAATGCAAAATCATGCCCTTGGGGCACAAAAACCCAAAAGCTCAATATATCATTAATGACACTACATTAGAAGATACTGAGGAGGAAAGGGATCTAGGAGTCATTATTTCATGTGACTTAAAGGTAGTCAAGCAATGTAACAAAGCAATGAGAAAGGCAAGTCAAATGCTTGGTTGCATAGGGAGAAGAATTAGTAGCAGAAAGTGAGAAGTAGTGATGCCCCTTTATAGATCATTGGTACGACCTCACCTAGAATACTGTGTTCAGTTCTGGAGGCCATATCTCCAGAAAGACATAAATACATTAGAGACTGTGGAAAGAAGAGCAACTGGGCACTATAAAAGGGGGCACATGGCTGGGCACTATAAAAGGGGGCACATGGCTGGGCACTATAAAAGGGGGCACATGGCTGGGCACTATAAAAGGGGGCACATGGCTGGGCACTATAAAAGGGGGCACATGGCTGGGCACTATAAAAGGGGGCACATGGCTGGGCACTATTAAAGGGGGGACATGGCTGGGCACTATTAAAGGGGGGACATGGCTGGGCACTATTAAAGGGGGGACATGGCTGGGCACTATTAAAGGGGGGACATGGCTGGGCACTATTAAAGGGGGGACATGGCTGGGCACTATTAAAGGGGGGACATGGCTGGGCACTATTAAAGGGGGGACATGGCTGGGCACTATTAAAGGGGGGACATGGCTGGGCACTATTAAAGGGGGGACATGGCTGGGCACTATTAAAGGGGGCACATGGCTGGGCACTATTAAAGGGGGGACATGGCTGGGCACTATTAAAGGGGGGACATGGCTGGGCACTATTAAAGGGGGGACATGGCTGGGCACTATTAAAGGGGGGACATGGCTGGGCACTATTAAAGGGGGGACATGGCTGGGCACTATTAAAGGGGGGACATGGCTGGGCACTATTAAAGGGGGGACATGGCTGGGCACTATTAAAGGGGGGACATGGCTGGGCACTATTAAAGGGGGGACATGGCTGGGCACTATTAAAGGGGGCACATGGCTGGGCACTATTAAAGGGGGCACATGGCTGGGCACTATTAAAGGGGGCACATGGCTAGGCACATAGACCTACAGATACAACCGGCCCTTTGATGGGGACCAAACTGCTGATGCGGCCCCCGATGAATTTGAGTTTGACACCCCTGGGCTAGAGGAACTAAACATGTATAGCTTAGAACAGAGAAGGAAGAGAGGGGATATGATAGCTTTGAAATATATCAAGGGTTGTGACCGGCTTGAGAAAGGTGGCATTTTTCAAAGGAAGAGGTGTAATAGAACACGAGGGCATGAATATAAACTGGAGGGCTGTATATACAAGGGAAATGTGCGGAAAAATTACTTCATTGAGAGGGTGATAGATAAGTGGAATAGCCTCCCATCTGAGGTTACATCACATAGGGGACAGGGCCCCGTGGCTGGGTCCTGGGCCCCTGAACACACGTAACACATTGTTTACATGCATTCATACTGCACGTGTGCAGTACACAAACATATGGGCAGAAACCATATTTGACTGATTCACAGACACAGAGGATAAATGCACTCTTCCGTGCGGCAAGTTTCCCGCATGTGTACATAGAGGAGCATGGATCTTAATGCAAATGGATGGCACACAGACTAATAATGACACGCAAAACTTCCAGAACGTTATTAGATGTGAATTAGGTCCTTTGTCTTTTCCTTACTTCAATTTTCTTCTCCCTTTTTCTCTGCACTCTTTTTTTCTCTATCTCTCTTTTCGTCATATAAAATATAAGAATCCAACAGCAATACTGTTAATCTGCTGGTATTTCTGGTGACTTCTAGTCTTT
>WWET01000094.1:286554-298449 GCA_011038615.1 Limnodynastes dumerilii | reverse complement strand
CCGATCTGCGCATGCGCCGGGCAGATGTTGCCCGGCGTCGCTACGGCAACGCCCAATCGTGGATCGGGCGTCCGTAGCAGCGCCGTAGGGAAGTTAGGGTAGCCTTCAGCCGGCGTAAGGAAGGGGCCATACGCCCGCACAGGGGGAGTGTCGGGGAAAATGAACGCCGATACGCTGTGCTTTAGTAAGCACAGCGCATCGGCGTAGGTCTGGATCAGGCCCATTGTCCTGAATATGGCAAAAAGAGTCTCCAACAGCTTCTGTGTAAACCAGTGAGAAATACTTTGTGGTAACTCCTTACAGCCTAAATAAGATTGCAGGACCGAATTCAGAGAACCGTTTTTGCGAGGAGTTGCATCCGTATTTTTAAGATCTATCAACTGCGCATGTGTAGTAACTTTATTTACGTAAGTTACGTTGAATATACGCTCGTAAGTGCTTTAGGCACGGGCATGTGAATCACACTTGGAACATACGTGCGGATGGGCGGCGCAGTAATACGTTCTTGCAAATTTACATAAAAGTAGGGGGTGGCATATAAATGAACAAATGAGGTGTGGTTATAAAGAATCGCACAGATGGAGCACATATACGCCCGTAAGTACACACGTAAACAACAGAGCGGTCTAGAACTCATAAGTCCCCGACAGCACGTCCGGGAGAGGGGAGTGTCAGGGTTGTTGGTGTCGGGGTTGTATAATGCCTTGCGTATAATTGCGTACATAAAAAAACGGATCTCTGAATAAGGCCCGCATTCCTTATATTTCTAACATAATTGCCTTCTTCATATATAACTCTGGACAAATCTTGGAGCATGATCTTATTTTAACTCCCATTTTACCTGTGGAGCTTTAGTGCTGGTTATTATTCTGTATCTGCATGAGTTGTATATATTGAGGTATGTAGTGTTACATACCTCCCAATGGTCCCGATTCCAGCGGAGCAGTCCTTACAACTTGTCCCGAGATCAGACTCTTGGGACAGAGTTGCTTTGGATTTGGTTCTACAGGAGCCTTGTAGGACCATATCTGTATTCTAGAATGGCAGTGACCTATAGGTTAGGTCCCTGCCATTCAGAGTAACAGATGTGGTCCTACAGAGCCACCATAGGAGTCCCACTTTCCAATTCTCAAATGTTGGGAGGTATGGTGTTGTCTGATCAACAATACTGTATAGTCCTATATCTGGGTTATAAATTATGCTGGAAATATGGTTTTAAAATGTCTTAATTGTTGGATCTTGTAATAAATTAATTAGTAAAAACTTATACTATTTTATATACTTCTAGTGCTTATTTATGTTGTATGTAATTGTTCATAGACTACCATGATTTTCAGTCTTTTAATACCTACTGCCCAATCTTTGTTGATGGTAAAATTTTCTCCCCTGTCTGTATCCTATACACCCCCACTTTCTATTCTTTCTACATTTTCACAGCTTTTAATGTTTTCTTACCTTTGCAGTTTATTTCTCTCTTCTTCTCCCTCAATCCTACGTGGCGCACTCTGCATTCAGTGTCATAGCAACGCATACACAGTAGCTGGATGCAGCGGCTCAGACACTTTGTATGTGACTAATAGTGTGACTTTATTACCCAGGCATTTTTTAGAAACTGACTATACAATGTCGGGTAATAACGTTTCCATATACAAAAGAGTCACAAGCACTAGCCTAACCTTTATGTGGACTATACAATGTCTGCTGTTATATAGCTGAATGCAGTGATCAGCATGACCCTCTTCCGCCGCATATTACATCATCAGCCACTACCAGTCGTAATTGCTTTCAGGGCGACCAAACCCCCACCACCCATCATGAGAGCTTGAATCGCCCATTAGTGGCCAGTAGGGACCAGGTTAACTACCACTTGACTATACTGTGTTAATAGCACTCTATTCAGTGCACTATGTGCAGCATCAATGTCTATTTATATATATAAATGATAAAGAGCTTTACAAATCTTTTAAAATACCCATTTTGAATTACTATAATATTTGTATCCTGATGAAAAGTCAATTTTTAAGCAGTATTTTACATTTCTGTCCCTACTTCAGAAGAGCCACCACAAATATGTCTGTTACAAACCTAGAATACTAGGTTAAATAGAATTTTCTTCTTGAGCATCCTTTATATCAGCAGATCATTCAATACCTGGGCAACCGTGATGTTACAGCAATTTAAGCAATAGATAGCCACTTACCTTTTAATGAGAGCAGAGGAGTCAGGCCACTTAACGTGCACTTAGATTGGATAGGAACGCTGATTCTGTACTACATTATTAGTGAAGAGGGAAGTATAATTGTAAAGCTGCCTATGTTCAGAAGATAAGGACTATGGATTAGAAGATGCAGAAAATATGATTTACTAATAATTAATAATAGTCCAAAACTATGACTGTGAAGATAAAGCAACCAATTAATTATTCAGTTTAATGTCACAGATCCAAAGCCTGTATGTATTTAATAACTTTTGCCTTAAGAGGTAATTAATACAGGCATAGGAGCAGGGGCTGTCTTGCAGTCTTTAGCCTGTGTGTGGTGGGGGGGCAATTACAAGTATATATTGCACACTATGACAAATAAGTATATGTCACACTGTGCGACAGACAGGTAAATACACACTGTGACAGAGAGTTATGTGGCAAACTATGTAACAGAGAGGTATATGTACACTATGACAGAGAGATATATGGAACACTATGTCACAAAAAGGTATATGACACACTATGTGACAGAGGGGTAGGTATATGACACACTATGTTACAGAGAGGTATATGACACACTATGTTACAGAGAGGTATATGACACACTATGTTACAGAGAGGTAGGTATATGACACACTATGTGACAGAGAGGTATATGGCACACTATGCTACAGAGTGGTATATGTACACTATGACAGAGCTAGATACACACTATGACAGAGAGGTATATGCACACTATGTGACAGAGAGGTATATGACACACTATGTGACAGAGAGGTATATGACACACTATGTTACAGAGAGGTATATGACACACTATGTTACAGAGAGGTAGGTATATGGCACACTATGTTACAGAGTGGTATATGTACACTATGACAGAGATTTATTTGGCACACTATGACAGAGCTAGATACACACTATGACAGAGAGGTATATGACACACTATGTGACAGAGAGGTATATGACACACTATGTTACAGAGAGGTATATGACACACTATGTTACAGAGAGGTATATGACACACTATGTCACAGAGAGGTAGGTATATGGCACACTATGTTACAGAGTGGTATATGTACACTATGACAGAGAGGTATATGACACACTATGTTACAGAGAGGTATATGACACACTATGTGACAGAAGGTATATGGCACACTATGTTACAGAGTGGTATATGTACACTATGACAGAGCTAGATGCACACTATGACAGAGTGGTATATGTACACTATGACAGAGAGGTATATGTACACTATGACAGAGCTAGATACACACTATGACAGAAAGGTATATGCACACTATGTGACAGAGAGGTATATGCACACTGGGGTAGATCTAGAACAACGTACGCAAGTGAATTTACGCTAGCTGCTAGCGTAAAAGCGCTCATTAGAACTTACTGCGCATATGCGCGGCAGATGTTATGCCACGTTAGTCATAGCCTAAGGGGCAGCCACGTATCAGTAGCGTATCAACTTATGAAGGGGCATGCCAGCCATACGCCACCCGTATTTACGCTTCGAAGGCGGGGTGAGGCATTTAAATCGTACAGTATGGGCACGCTTAGCAGCGTAACTACGTGAGGGCTATACGTACAAGAGTAGTTACGCCGTGTCAAGTTAAGGTAGGGTTTGGAAAGTGTAAGGCAGCCAAAGTACATACATGAGAGGGGAGTGCCTAGGGGAGTGCATAGAGGGTACGCTAGCGTAAGTACGCAGCGTAGTAAAAGCGTGGCCCACTTTATGACAGAAAGGTGTATGCACACTACTTGACAGAGAGGTATATGCCCATTATGACAGAGAGGTATATGCCCATTATGACAGAGAGGTATATGCCCATTATGACAGAGAGGTATGTGCCACACTATGACAGAGAGGTATATGCCCATTATGACAGAGAGGTATATGGCACACTATGACAGAAAGGTATATGCCCATTATGACAGAGAGGTATATGGCACACTATGACAGAGAGGTATATGCCCATTATGACAGAGAGGTATATGGCACACTATGACAAAGAGGTATATGGCACATTATGAGAAATCAGAAATTAAGAGGGAATTCAGCGCTACAAAAAAAATCACTGTGCAGCCTAACCACAGTGTAAAAAGAGTGTGACACAATACTCTTCAAAAGCCAGAAATATAAACATAAAATAACTGGGCATAGGCGCTAGTGATGTAATAGGGAAGTATGTTAGAGAAGACAATGTAAAAAGGTCCAAGATTAAATATAAAAACACCACTGTCCAAGTCCCTGGTGGTATTGCAATATAGTCTTTGATCTCTAGCACAGTCCGTTTATCCCAGCCGCTATTTGGACAATAAATAGATACGATAGTCTAGCTCACAATTTGTTGTGCAGGGAAATGTTAGAGAAAACGGCTCTCCGTGTCTTCCAATGTCAGATCCCCGCTATTCTCTGCCGTGTGGATGTTAGGACCGCATGCAGTGATTCACCGCTCGCTTCTAAGTCCAAGCCTTGTTGTGGGTTCAGCGGTCAGCATTCCAACGTTAATGGATGGAGGGGATATGAAAGACAGAAAAAGAGCACTGATAGTGCAATTCAGTTTATTAGATGCAAATCATAAAATCAAATGAAATATTACTCACAATTGATCCAGTGACATACACAAAGGTACTGTCAATAAAAGCATGTTACAAAGAAGTACAGGATATTTTGGATCCTAATGTTCAAAAAGTGTCCAAAGTTCCAAGTGGGGTGCAGGTCAAGGTCAGAAACTGCACAGCAACACCAACACGTTTCGATTATGGTTATAATCTTTCTCAAGGCAAATCTCTCAAACAATAGGTGCTAAGCAGTATTTAAAGAGGAAAGTGGGACCTCCCATTCTTTCCTAATTGGTAGAATTCTACAAACAGTATATATGGGACACAGGGAATAGGGCACAAAAGGTAAAAATGTAAATAGTATAAATATATAAATATATATAAAAACTGATAATAAAAGTGACAATATTTTAAAAGGACAACAATGCAGGTATGGTGCTGTGCAGTTTCTGACCTTGACCTGCACCCCACTTGGAACTTTGGACACTTTTTGAACATTAGGATCCAAAATATCCTGTACTTCTTTGTAACATGCTTTTATTGACAGTACCTTTGTGTATTTTATGATTTGCATCTAATAAATTGTTATATATATGGCACATTATGACAGAGGTATATTGCACACTATGTGACAGAGAGGTATATGCCCATTATGACAGAGAGGTATATGGCACATTATGACAGAGATGCATGTGGCACACTATGACAGAGAGGTATATTGCACACTATGACAGAGAGGTATATTGCACACTATGACAGAGAAGTATATTGCACACTATGGGCCTGATCCAGAGCAACGCTCGCAAGCGAGCGTACGACGAGCGTATGCGAATTTTCGGCAAAAAATTCGCAATGCGCATGCCCAGTATGACAGGTTCCGGTCGCCCGAGCGTCATGAGCGAATAGCGGGCGTATCGTCAGCGTATTTTTCGCTCGCTGGGCGTATTTTTTTTACGATGGTCGGCTGGGCGCCCGTTTTACTACAGGGAGGCGGGGATAGCCATTTAAATTGTACAGTATGGGCGTGCTAAGCGTATTTTCTCAGCGTATTTTCTGCGAATTTTCGTACGGCCGACGGTCGTACCCAGTGTAGGGTATAGCCGCCGTAAGCAGGGACTTTACTATGGGAGTGCTAGGGGCGTGTAGGTTGATACGACGAGCGTACGTTCGTATTCGCCCGTCGTGCGAATTTTCGTAGCACTGGATCAGGCCCTATGTGACAGAGAGGTATGTGCCCATTATGACAGAGAGGTATATGACACACTGTGATCGAGAGGATATGCACACTATGACAGAGAGGTTTATGGCACACTATGACAAAGAGGAGATATATGGCACACAATGTGACAGAGAGATGTATGGAACACTACATGACAGAAAGGTATACGCACACCAAAATAATTATATTTTACCAAATCTGTTTTCCTGTGCTATCTCCCCACATTAGTCCATGAAGTGAATGGCTGCCAGCACTCTAATTGGTGGACAATTAGTCAGTGTTGTAGACAGTATGTGGGCATGACATTTAGACCCCTAAAAGTAAAATGGGGGGACACAGAGTTTTCAGAAAGGTGTCCTGACCAACATCCCGTATGCCCATTTTAAGACTCACCAGAACTCTGATCCCTCTTTTATCACTGATTTTTATGGGATACAACATGTGAAGAGCAATCGGAGAAAGAGTGATCATAACGCACAAATTGCAAAAGCAGATCTGAAATCCATTTTTTATGTAAATACGTTAGGACCACATGGTCTTAATATAGACCTTGGACCTGATCCAGACTGGAGTGAACTCCCCCCGTCACTCCCCTCTCCCAAGAACATATTTGTGTGACTCACGCTGCAAAAGGGCAGCTTTAAGTCACATGAGTGGATGAGCGGTCCGACCGACCACTGATCCGCTCATAAATACTTAAACCAAAAGAGGATGGGGAGAGGGGGAAGGCCAGCCCCCTGATAGTGTTACATTGTGCATATTGCTGAAGCAGAATACAATGACAAACATTGCTGAATTAATATTGCTACAATATATTACTGTGAATCAGGTTTGCCACTAGTCACAGTCTCTGACTGATAGTGCAAGCTGTATATCTGTATGCCATTATCTCTTGCTAGACATGCTACGTACTATACAATACTCAGTGACTCTGTGCTGGAAGATTAGATGAGGTCTTACTTAATGTAATTGCATTACAGATAGTGACCGAAAATAAAAGTGTTTGCATATGCAGTAAGGCCAATGATTTGTTTTCCGCTGCAGGATTCTATCAGCCGTTTCTGCTGACAGAACTGATATGATTATTTTATTTTTTGTATTGAAAATGTCACTCATCATAGCTTAATAGTGCTGTCTGCAGCTGTTTATCTACTTTCCACAAATATTTAATCGGAGTAATTTGTACCAACATTACACTATAGAGGCAAAATATTCCAGGCAGACAGATCTATTGGAACAAGCTGTGAAAATCATTGAGGAAACTTCATTCTGTAGATTACAATTTGTTTCAATTTACATTAGTTTGAAATTCAAGTATTGCTATTACTTAAATTAAATTTTTGTTTGCACACAGAGAGGAATTAGTGGCTGAGAGAAGTAGTAATGCCACTGTATAGGTCATCTTTATTCACCTACCTGGAATACTCTGTTCATTTCAGGAGGCAATATATTATCTCCAGAAGGGCATATGTACGTTAGTGACTGGGTGGATATGATAGCAGCTATTAAATATATTGAAGGGTTTAACAAGGTACAAGATTTGGCCGAAATCACGTCAAATCGCATGATTTGAGCTTAAAAAATCGCCATTCCGGATTCATTAAGCTCCAAATTACGTGATTTGTGTTAAAAAAAAATCGCCATGGCAAACATCGCTGGACAGAAATCGTCCAGATGTTTGCCATGTAAAATATTGAAAAAAAAAAATCACCGTATTCACTAAAGGCGATTTGAACAAATCGTCTTCAGTGTGATTTGAAATCACCAAAAATAAAATCGCAGCCAGAGAGGTGCGATTTTATTGTGATTTGCTATCGGGACTGACAAAAACACATGTCCGTATAACAGATGTGTTTTTGTCTGTGTAAAACCTAAGTGCTGCATGGCTGAAAGCCTTAGCCATGCTGTACTGATCGAACTACAAGGATCAGCAAAGCTGACCCTTGTAATTCTATCAGCACAACATGGTTAGACTTCTAACCATGCAGCGCTGCGTGTAGTGTGTGAAAAAAAATAAAGCACAAAACATACATAACCCCTAAAATCATTTAATAAAGTATGCATGTAAAAAATAAATATTCCCTAGCTAACAATGTTCCCTAAATGTGTGCACTTAACTCCGGTGGTCATCTCTCCTAATCTAAGTGTCATGTGTGCAGTGTATCGTGCGTATTAAAATTATTAAAAGATTTGTGCACTCACCGTTTGATGTCAGCATCTTGGGAAGCGTTCTGTTATTCAGTGGAGTCTTTGTTCTTCTGGGTTCAGCTTGCTTAAAGTGTCCGGTCGGTCACTTTTCTTCTTCACTGGATCATCTTCTCCTGTTGTCATGACGCAGGAACACTACTATTCGCCGTCCGGGCTGCTCCTTATGACGATGAGGTCCCTAGGGGGCAGTGTTTTTATAGTAGAGATGACGTCAGAAACAGTAGAGGACCAATGTAACTGACGTTATCTCTACTATAAAAACACTGCCCCCTAGCGACCTCATCGTCACAAGGAGCAGCCCGGATGCCAATTAGAAGTGTTCCTGCGTCGTGGTAACAGGAGAAGATGATCCAGTGAAGAAGAAAACTGCAGAAGACATCATACTAAGAAGAATTGAAGGCTTCCCAAGATGCTGACATCAAACGGTGAGTGCACAAATATTTTATTTATTTTAATACACACGATACACTGCACACATTACACTTAGATTAGGAGAGATGACCAACTGAGGTAAGTCCACACATTTAGGGAACATTGTTAGTTAGGAAATATTTTTTTTACATGCATATTTTATTTAATGATTTTAGGGGTTAATGTATGTTTTGTGGGTGTTTCTTTTTTTTTTTACACACTACACGCAGCGCTGCATGGTTACAAGTCTAACCATGTTGTGCTGATAGAATTACAAGGGTCAGCTTTGCTGATCCTTGTAGTTCGATCAGTACAGCATGGCTAAGGCTTTCACCCATTCAGCACTTAGGTTTTCTTTCTATCTCACGCGATTTGTCGCGATTTGTTAAAGGGCTAATCACGGTGGTTTTCTATTGAAAATCACCGCGATTTAGCCCTTTAAAAATCGCAGAGCATCGCCTGAATCGCGTTTTAATGAATTTGAAATTTTTTTTACAAAATCGCGGCAATGTGAAATCGCAGCCCAAAATCGTTTTTAATGAATCTGGCTCCTAGAGGTGGACACATGCTGCTGTGTGTCCCTGTGTTTTATTTCCAACAGCTCACTGCTACAAACAAGACTCTGGTTAAACCTGCTGTTGGCGATGTCACCGGTCTGGGAAAAGAACTTTAGATCCATAGACAACTGACTATTGTTATAGAACACTAAGGAACACTTTACGGAGAGAAAAGGAGGGTGCACATGGGCTGGCCTGCACACTGCAAGTCTGTATGACTGAAATGTTGGTATTTCAGTCATGTGGATTCTTCAGTGATCTGCTACCCAACGATCCTTAGAGTGCACTTTAGGTAATATCTAAGTGCTTCTGATTACATTTATTTCAACTATGCATAAATCTGAGGTCATGTAAACCAATGTTGGCGCTTTTATGGACATTAATAATGGATACAGTATATTTGTAGCGTCTAACTTAAAGGATTTTGCCCCATTAATGTTCCTATAATTATGGGTGTCTGTCACATGTGTATGTCTCTATATCTACTGTCATTAGTAGAGTGATAATCTGTCTAAGTTCAATAACTGAAATATGTAATTAAACATTAATTTTGTATTTAATTATATACAGAAAATGTACTTTAAACGAAAATATTTTACTTCCCAAAAGACTTTTTAATTTGCAACACCTTAGTTAATAGAGTTATGTGACAAATATTCAAGCAAGTCCTTAGATACACATCAGAGAGAATCATACTGATGGTTATTAACAGAATCAGCATTTCTAATTATTGCACATGCAGGCATCAACACAATGCTTGAATTCTCTAAGAGTACTAATAGTTCATAGGAGTCAATCATAGAGGAGGAATGGGACTCATGTGAATGCTATGATTAGTCCTGCATATTTTAAAAAGAATGACTGGATCAAAGGTTTAGCAGTTAAATTCCAGATGAACTATTTCAGCTATGACACAAGAGAAAAATAATGTACAATGGCAGGAAGAGGTTGTGCGTATTTTGAAGCAACTGATTCAATTGTTCAAAGTTATTACATACCATAGTGTGTAGCCAGCATAAGAGTTGCAAGTATTACCAAATGTTCATATAGAAGAAAGAGCTAACCGAGCTTTTTTCAATTTACTCTATATGCGTTATGAGCAGTATTTATTGAGCATTTGTCAAGGATCATTTTGCAAGTGAATTTATAGTAAATTCTAGAAATACTCTTTTGTATTTTGTAAATTTTAATATAAAAATAAAAGAATGGTAAAAATATGTGTTGTTTTAATGTATAAGAAAATACGTAAAATCGATTTGGCAGTTATTGAAAGTAAATATTAATAGTATATTATAGATATATATGAGATCGGGACGTTATCGTTACTGAATAAATTATGTAGTTTTTACATAAATAATAATATTTTATCTGAAAATAAATGTAAAAATGATTAAAAGAAGCTAGTTTATGTCCTCCAGTTGTGAAATTATACAACCATAACTGAACATCTAGTTCCGGATTCACAGTTCCGTAGTTTTCATCTTACACATGTTGTTTTAAGAATTGAGCTACTACGCATGCGTTGTAGCTATTTATGCTATCTCATGGTTGCCGACTTTTGTCAGCTTCCCTCCGGGAGATCCCGGACAGAAGCTAGCGACGCATGCGGGGGTGGGGCTTAATGACACTGTTTATGCAAATCGCGTTATTAGGCCCCGCCCCCGGGCTCATACTGCCCCGTTTTTACTTGCAATAGGGGTCGGGACGGGGCTTGATGCCGCAGATTGCGTAATCAAGTCCCTTCCTGTGCCTAGCAACACTAGTATATAGTATAGTATATAGTAGTCACTTGCGGGAGATTTGCTGGCTCTCCTGGGATACCGGGAGTACTGCCCGAATTTTGGGAGTCTCCCGGACATTCCGGGAGAGTTGGCAACCCTGTGCTATCTGCTCATTTCTGTACGTAGATTGCATACACACGGTCTTTAGATGTAGATAGCGTAAATAAGCTACTAGGTATGTGTAATAGCTCAATTCTTAAAACAACATGCGTAAGACGAAAACTACGTAACTGTGAATCCGGACCCTAAATCTTGTATGTGTCCAAATTACATTTATTAAATATATAATAATCTGCTTGATGATGGCTAAGAAAGCCATACAAACTGTATATAGAGGATTTGACTACATTAAGTATTGGATTTCTAAGTGTCTCAAATTAAAACTGGTGTGTACCTTCTGCCTCTGTAAATGCAGTTATGCAGGTTGCCCAGTGGCTAAAGCTAGCTGTACACAGGAATGATTATCGATCACAGCTGGAGATGGCTGACACACGGGATGATTTCCTGCCAGGGAAAAGCCCCGTTATCGGTGCCATACACCTTCCTGCTGGGTCCAATATTTTTATAAGTGTTTCTGGTATAAATATTGTGCATTTGAAAACTCTAAACTTGACCATATACTAAAGCAATTTTGGCCTGATCACCCCATAATTGAATGATAAGGGCTATTAATCAGTCTAGTATAGGCAGGGCCGGCGCGACCCGCTCCGCGGGGGGATGCGGTGCATCCCGGCGCCATGCTGGATAGGCGCCGGACATTCCCCCGCACCACGATATACAGAATGGCAGCGTTCATACAATTTCCTGTGCAGCGAGCGAAAAATACGCTAACGATACGCCCGCTATTCGCTCATGACGCTCGGGTGACCGGAAGCTGTCATACTGGGCATGCGCATTGCGAATTTTTAGCCGAAAATTCGCTTACGATGAGCGTACGCT
>WWET01000094.1:233450-259277 GCA_011038615.1 Limnodynastes dumerilii | reverse complement strand
GAGTAAGAGACATATGAGGGGGAATTACTGGGAGCTGGAGACATATGATGGGGAATTACTGGGAGCTGGAGACATATGATGGGGAATTACTGGGAGCTGGAGACATATTTATGAGAGCTGGAGACATATGATGGAGAATTACTGGGAGCTGGAGACATATAAATGGAGAATTATTGGGAGCTGGAGACATATGGGGGTAGATCCATAACTATGCATGCATAGTAGGTCATTTATGCAATCTGCGTACCAGTTAGGTACGTAAATTGCCTTTGTGTGGTCTTTAAAGATAGGTAGTTTAGTTAGAAGGAGGCGGCGTAATGCCGCTTCGGTGAGTGTTTAGTTAGAAGTAGAAGGGGGAAGGTATTTAGATTAGCCGGGGAGGGCGGGGGGAGGCGGGAAGAGGCAAAGTCCGTGAGTAGTTAAAGAGGAAACTACGCCCGGTAAGATAAGGTAGCCCTATGGCACTCGTAAGTGCCATAAGCTACCTAGAAAGTAAGTAACCAGTGAGTTAGGTGTCTGCATCTATCTCACTCTTAGGTGTGAATACGGCCCTTTGGTATTTCTAGCAAAAGTCTTTGTCTGATTATTAGAAATTATTTTTAGTTTGTTGTCTCTCTAGGTAGGATATATTTTATTAAGTTAGTGGTCTCCTTCCCCCAGTCATGCAGAGCACTCCTTTGTATAATAATGCCAGCCCTACAACATGACCCATTCCACCAGGTACAAAATAATGAGTTCATTACACAGATGGTTATCATAGTAACTGATTGTTGGAAGTTCAGGATATGAAGTATTTTGTACCTAGTGGAATGGGTCATGTTGGGCGGGCTTATATTGCATTTGTTGCAAGAGATCTTCAACTCTGGATATATCATAGAATGGAGATTATAATATGGTATATGGTGGGTATGTACGTCTCATTGGGGTGTCTCCTCTCGGGTAGGCTTTGAATCGTTCTTGCTGGTTGACAGTGGAGTGACTGCAGTACTGGAAGGTCTTCAGGTAGCTCCTTGGTTGAGAGGACGTAGAGTAGCTTCTACAGTTGAACACTTTTGCTTAGACATGCTTCAATTGGAAGACCCTAAAGTCAAAACAATCCGTCTGACCCGAGCTGAGAATCCTCCACCCTCCATGCTGCAGAAGTACACCTTGATCAACTCCAGAGTAGGTTTTTTGCTGAAATGTCCATCTATATCAGTTTGCACTGCAGATATATTTAGCAGTAACTGTTCTAATTTGACTTATTGTTGATCTTTATTTCTATGGGTCTTATCCTCCTTGACCTTTCCGTTGCCTTCTGTACAGTGGACCACCATCTTCCAATCATTTACTTATTCTGCTGCAGGACAGTGTCCTCTCCTGGTTGTTGTTCTCCCACCTCCCTTGCCCTCATTTCATTGTGACTGGCAAGGATGGTATACCCAAGGTTCTGCTCTTGGTCACCTTCAGTTTTACCTGTTACACTTAAATTAGTAGTGAGCTTGACCAACTTTATGCTGATGAAACACCCACTGACCTCTCCTGTCCTGATCTCTGTCTCTCTGGAATGGTTAGGTTTAGGCTTCAAGAAGGGAGGGTTAGGGACAGGGCTTAGGCTGCGGGACATGGAGGGTTTGGGATAGGACTCAAAAAGTAGAAAGCTAGGGTTAGAGCTGAGGGAGAAATTTAGTGTTAGACTTTGAGAAACAGAAGATTTGGGGAGGGTTAAGGGTAGGTAATCTTGACTTGTGACCCCGGAAGTAAAAAATGTTGCAAAAATAGCCCATCGTATCGGTAAACCTCATCTGTGATCTATATTTATCACTACCACCCCCCGATTATTGTCACTTCAAACTTTGAAATATTGCCCATTTTAGACCTTTCCTTACCTAGAATATAGATACAGTCTTAGATTAACTGATTCCTAATTGAAAATGAAAAAATAAAAGGAACATAAACATTAGTTGCTTTCCCCTTTTCAGGTCAAAATGGGAACCTACATTTTTGCAGGGATGATTAGCAGGTTACTAGAATCTGCAGAGATCAATGCATAACAAGTCAACCAGAAGTAGCTAGGTAGTGTTTAGTAAGCTGTAAAGCTATTTTTGGTTCCAGGCCCTTCAGGCTATCATCAATTATGTCTTCTGTTACTGGTATCTGAAAGTGTCCATTCCAACAGACAATATAATTCTAATTGCAGAGAAAGAGGCAGGGGGCAGCTTGGAATTTCTAAGACTTAAATAAAAAAAGATGTGTCACAACAGAGAAATAAAGATGAAAAAAAGAGAAAAAAAAATCAAAGTTATTGATTTGTATGAGTTTTTACCACATTGAGGCATTTTTTACGTGTCCTCTCTAGTCTGTATTGTTATGCTACTGACTTAAACACTTCTGTTTGTCTGGTTTATAATCAATATTGTTTTATCCCCATCTCAAGTTTAGAATTTCTCTAATCCCCGTTCCAACGTATCTTATTCTATTGCAAGAAATATAATAAACAATTTTTTAATATATATTATTTTCTGTTTCTTTTGTGATTTCCTTCTATTCTTTCCTATCTGAAGTAGTAGTCATGGTTGTTCGATAGCTTGATCTTTTTTTATTTCAACTTTATGAGATAAAGTCTGAAATATTTAATGTGTTCTCCATTAGGTTCTTGTATCAGTGCTTATTCTATCTGACCAACTTGAGGAAGCAGTTAAATTGTTGGAATGTTGAGTAGACAATCAAGAAACAACCAAAATCCCTTCTGTACTTGGACCCTCTGAAGTGTTTAAACTTTTTGAGGGAACTAAGATATCAGATCTACTTCCTGGAGAAATATTGATTCAAGATTGGCTTCCTCTAACCACTCATAAAGTCAACCTGGAAATTCTTCTAGAACAGAAAATCTCTTGGATCTACTCCAGTTCATGTAATACAGATGAATTTGAAGACTCCTCGGTAGATGACTCTTCTCCTGGATTTCTCAGTCTTGGTACACCTCCCTACCGGGTTCCCTTATCAAAGGGGATGCATGTCTTGGAAATTGACCTGTTTGGAAAAGACCTGTTTGAAAAAGACTCATTGTGTGCCAAAATCCATATCCTACAACAGCTAAAGAGAGCTAAAGAGAGGGATACAAGCTCTACCTGCAAGTGCCGATTTGATTTGCGTTGTGTATGCGGAAGAGAGTCTTCGGACTCATCTCAATCAATTTTGCGAAGGGTTAACTCCATTTAACCGAATGAAAAGCCAGCTATTGATGGAGAGGAAAATCTACGGATCCAGAACTAATAAAGAGAGATGACGTGGGTGAATGGGTGAGTGTACCTGACAGCTCTGGAGAGGCGATTAACCCCTCTTGGGGAATGGGGAATTACTGGGAGCTAGAGACATATGATGGGGAATTACTGGGAGCTAGAGACATATGATGGGGAATTACTGGGAGCTAGAGACATATGATGGGGAATTACTGGGAGCTAGAGACATATGATGGGGAATTACTGGGAGCTAGAGACATATGATGGGGAATTACTGGGAGCTAGAGACATATGATGGGGAATTACTGGGAGCTAGAGACATATGATGGGGAATTACTGGGAGCTAGAGACATATGATGGGGAATTACTGGGAGCTAGAGACATATGATGGGGAATTACTGGGAGCTAGAGACATATGATGGGGAATTACTGGGAGCTAGAGACATATGATGGGGAATTACTGGGAGCTAGAGACATATGATGGGGAATTACTGGGAGCTAGAGACATATGATGGGGAATTACTGGGAGCTAGAGACATATGATGGGGAATTACTGGGAGCTAGAGACATATGATGGGGAATTACTGGGAGCTAGAGACATATGATGGGGAATTACTGGGAGCTAGAGACATATGATGGGGAATTACTGGGAGCTAGAGACATATGATGGGGAATTACTGGGAGCTAGAGACATATGATGGGGAATTACTGGGAGCTAGAGACATATGATGGGGAATTACTGGGAGCTAGAGACATATGATGGGGAATTACTGGGAGCTAGAGACATATGATGGGGAATTACTGGGAGCTAGAGACATATGATGGGGAATTACTGGGAGCTAGAGACATATGATGGGGAATTACTGGGAGCTAGAGACATATGATGGGGAATTACTGGGAGCTAGAGACATATGATGGGGAATTACTGGGAGCTAGAGACATATGATGGGGAATTACTGGGAGCTAGAGACATATGATGGGGAATTACTGGGAGCTAGAGACATATGATGGGGAATTACTGGGAGCTAGAGACATATGATGGGGAATTACTGGGAGCTAGAGACATATGATGGGGAATTACTGGGAGCTAGAGACATATGATGGGGAATTACTGGGAGCTAGAGACATATGATGGGGAATTACTGGGAGCTAGAGACATATGATGGGGAATTACTGGGAGCTAGAGACATATGATGGGGAATTACTGGGAGCTAGAGACATATGATGGGGAATTACTGGGAGCTAGAGACATATGATGGGGAATTACTGGGAGCTAGAGACATATGATGGGGAATTACTGGGAGCTAGAGACATATGATGGGGAATTACTGGGAGCTAGAGACATATGATGGGGAATTACTGGGAGCTAGAGACATATGATGGGGAATTACTGGGAGCTAGAGACATATGATGGGGAATTACTGGGAGCTAGAGACATATGATGGGGAATTACTGGGAGCTAGAGACATATGATGGGGAATTACTGGGAGCTAGAGACATATGATGGGGAATTACTGGGAGCTAGAGACATATGATGGGGAATTACTGGGAGCTAGAGACATATGATGGGGAATTACTGGGAGCTAGAGACATATGATGGGGAATTACTGGGAGCTAGAGACATATGATGGGGAATTACTGGGAGCTAGAGACATATGATGGGGAATTACTGGGAGCTAGAGACATATGATGGGGAATTACTGGGAGCTAGAGACATATGATGGGGAATTACTGGGAGCTAGAGACATATGATGGGGAATTACTGGGAGCTAGAGACATATGATGGGGAATTACTGGGAGCTAGAGACATATGATGGGGAATTACTGGGAGCTAGAGACATATGATGGGGAATTACTGGGAGCTAGAGACATATGATGGGGAATTACTGGGAGCTAGAGACATATGATGGGGAATTACTGGGAGCTAGAGACATATGATGGGGAATTACTGGGAGCTAGAGACATATGATGGGGAATTACTGGGAGCTAGAGACATATGATGGGGAATTACTGGGAGCTAGAGACATATGATGGGGAATTACTGGGAGCTAGAGACATATGATGGGGAATTACTGGGAGCTAGAGACATATGATGGGGAATTACTGGGAGCTAGAGACATATGATGGGGAATTACTGGGAGCTAGAGACATATGATGGGGAATTACTGGGAGCTAGAGACATATGATGGGGAATTACTGGGAGCTAGAGACATATGATGGGGAATTACTGGGAGCTAGAGACATATGATGGGGAATTACTGGGAGCTAGAGACATATGATGGGGAATTACTGGGAGCTAGAGACATATGATGGGGAATTACTGGGAGCTAGAGACATATGATGGGGAATTACTGGGAGCTAGAGACATATGATGGGGAATTACTGGGAGCTAGAGACATATGATGGGGAATTACTGGGAGCTAGAGACATATGATGGGGAATTACTGGGAGCTAGAGACATATGATGGGGAATTACTGGGAGCTAGAGACATATGATGGGGAATTACTGGGAGCTAGAGACATATGATGGGGAATTACTGGGAGCTAGAGACATATGATGGGGAATTACTGGGAGCTAGAGACATATGATGGGGAATTACTGGGAGCTAGAGACATATGATGGGGAATTACTGGGAGCTAGAGACATATGATGGGGAATTACTGGGAGCTAGAGACATATGATGGGGAATTACTGGGAGCTAGAGACATATGATGGGGAATTACTGGGAGCTAGAGACATATGATGGGGAATTACTGGGAGCTAGAGACATATGATGGGGAATTACTGGGAGCTAGAGACATATGATGGGGAATTACTGGGAGCTAGAGACATATGATGGGGAATTACTGGGAGCTAGAGACATATGATGGGGAATTACTGGGAGCTAGAGACATATGATGGGGAATTACTGGGAGCTAGAGACATATGATGGGGAATTACTGGGAGCTAGAGACATATGATGGGGAATTACTGGGAGCTAGAGACATATGATGGGGAATTACTGGGAGCTAGAGACATATGATGGGGAATTACTGGGAGCTAGAGACATATGATGGGGAATTACTGGGAGCTAGAGACATATGATGGGGAATTACTGGGAGCTAGAGACATATGATGGGGAATTACTGGGAGCTAGAGACATATGATGGGGAATTACTGGGAGCTAGAGACATATGATGGGGAATTACTGGGAGCTAGAGACATATGATGGGGAATTACTGGGAGCTAGAGACATATGATGGGGAATTACTGGGAGCTAGAGACATATGATGGGGAATTACTGGGAGCTAGAGACATATGATGGGGAATTACTGGGAGCTAGAGACATATGATGGGGAATTACTGGGAGCTAGAGACATATGATGGGGAATTACTGGGAGCTAGAGACATATGATGGGGAATTACTGGGAGCTAGAGACATATGATGGGGAATTACTGGGAGCTAGAGACATATGATGGGGAATTACTGGGAGCTAGAGACATATGATGGGGAATTACTGGGAGCTAGAGACATATGATGGGGAATTACTGGGAGCTAGAGACATATGATGGGGAATTACTGGGAGCTAGAGACATATGATGGGGAATTACTGGGAGCTAGAGACATATGATGGGGAATTACTGGGAGCTAGAGACATATGATGGGGAATTACTGGGAGCTAGAGACATATGATGGGGAATTACTGGGAGCTAGAGACATATGATGGGGAATTACTGGGAGCTAGAGACATATGATGGGGAATTACTGGGAGCTAGAGACATATGATGGGGAATTACTGGGAGCTAGAGACATATGATGGGGAATTACTGGGAGCTAGAGACATATGATGGGGAATTACTGGGAGCTAGAGACATATGATGGGGAATTACTGGGAGCTAGAGACATATGATGGGGAATTACTGGGAGCTAGAGACATATGATGGGGAATTACTGGGAGCTAGAGACATATGATGGGGAATTACTGGGAGCTAGAGACATATGATGGGGAATTACTGGGAGCTAGAGACATATGATGGGGAATTACTGGGAGCTAGAGACATATGATGGGGAATTACTGGGAGCTAGAGACATATGATGGGGAATTACTGGGAGCTAGAGACATATGATGGGGAATTACTGGGAGCTAGAGACATATGATGGGGAATTACTGGGAGCTAGAGACATATGATGGGGAATTACTGGGAGCTAGAGACATATGATGGGGAATTACTGGGAGCTAGAGACATATGATGGGGAATTACTGGGAGCTAGAGACATATGATGGGGAATTACTGGGAGCTAGAGACATATGATGGGGAATTACTGGGAGCTAGAGACATATGATGGGGAATTACTGGGAGCTAGAGACATATGATGGGGAATTACTGGGAGCTAGAGACATATGATGGGGAATTACTGGGAGCTAGAGACATATGATGGGGAATTACTGGGAGCTAGAGACATATGATGGGGAATTACTGGGAGCTAGAGACATATGATGGGGAATTACTGGGAGCTAGAGACATATGATGGGGAATTACTGGGAGCTAGAGACATATGATGGGGAATTACTGGGAGCTAGAGACATATGATGGGGAATTACTGGGAGCTAGAGACATATGATGGGGAATTACTGGGAGCTAGAGACATATGATGGGGAATTACTGGGAGCTAGAGACATATGATGGGGAATTACTGGGAGCTAGAGACATATGATGGGGAATTACTGGGAGCTAGAGACATATGATGGGGAATTACTGGGAGCTAGAGACATATGATGGGGAATTACTGGGAGCTAGAGACATATGATGGGGAATTACTGGGAGCTAGAGACATATGATGGGGAATTACTGGGAGCTAGAGACATATGATGGGGAATTACTGGGAGCTAGAGACATATGATGGGGAATTACTGGGAGCTAGAGACATATGATGGGGAATTACTGGGAGCTAGAGACATATGATGGGGAATTACTGGGAGCTAGAGACATATGATGGGGAATTACTGGGAGCTAGAGACATATGATGGGGAATTACTGGGAGCTAGAGACATATGATGGGGAATTACTGGGAGCTAGAGACATATGATGGGGAATTACTGGGAGCTAGAGACATATGATGGGGAATTACTGGGAGCTAGAGACATATGATGGGGAATTACTGGGAGCTAGAGACATATGATGGGGAATTACTGGGAGCTAGAGACATATGATGGGGAATTACTGGGAGCTAGAGACATATGATGGGGAATTACTGGGAGCTAGAGACATATGATGGGGAATTACTGGGAGCTAGAGACATATGATGGGGAATTACTGGGAGCTAGAGACATATGATGGGGAATTACTGGGAGCTAGAGACATATGATGGGGAATTACTGGGAGCTAGAGACATATGATGGGGAATTACTGGGAGCTAGAGACATATGATGGGGAATTACTGGGAGCTAGAGACATATGATGGGGAATTACTGGGAGCTAGAGACATATGATGGGGAATTACTGGGAGCTAGAGACATATGATGGGGAATTACTGGGAGCTAGAGACATATGATGGGGAATTACTGGGAGCTAGAGACATATGATGGGGAATTACTGGGAGCTAGAGACATATGATGGGGAATTACTGGGAGCTAGAGACATATGATGGGGAATTACTGGGAGCTAGAGACATATGATGGGGAATTACTGGGAGCTAGAGACATATGATGGGGAATTACTGGGAGCTAGAGACATATGATGGGGAATTACTGGGAGCTAGAGACATATGATGGGGAATTACTGGGAGCTAGAGACATATGATGGGGAATTACTGGGAGCTAGAGACATATGATGGGGAATTACTGGGAGCTAGAGACATATGATGGGGAATTACTGGGAGCTAGAGACATATGATGGGGAATTACTGGGAGCTAGAGACATATGATGGGGAATTACTGGGAGCTAGAGACATATGATGGGGAATTACTGGGAGCTAGAGACATATGATGGGGAATTACTGGGAGCTAGAGACATATGATGGGGAATTACTGGGAGCTAGAGACATATGATGGGGAATTACTGGGAGCTAGAGACATATGATGGGGAATTACTGGGAGCTAGAGACATATGATGGGGAATTACTGGGAGCTAGAGACATATGATGGGGAATTACTGGGAGCTAGAGACATATGATGGGGAATTACTGGGAGCTAGAGACATATGATGGGGAATTACTGGGAGCTAGAGACATATGATGGGGAATTACTGGGAGCTAGAGACATATGATGGGGAATTACTGGGAGCTAGAGACATATGATGGGGAATTACTGGGAGCTAGAGACATATGATGGGGAATTACTGGGAGCTAGAGACATATGATGGGGAATTACTGGGAGCTAGAGACATATGATGGGGAATTACTGGGAGCTAGAGACATATGATGGGGAATTACTGGGAGCTAGAGACATATGATGGGGAATTACTGGGAGCTAGAGACATATGATGGGGAATTACTGGGAGCTAGAGACATATGATGGGGAATTACTGGGAGCTAGAGACATATGATGGGGAATTACTGGGAGCTAGAGACATATGATGGGGAATTACTGGGAGCTAGAGACATATGATGGGGAATTACTGGGAGCTAGAGACATATGATGGGGAATTACTGGGAGCTAGAGACATATGATGGGGAATTACTGGGAGCTAGAGACATATGATGGGGAATTACTGGGAGCTAGAGACATATGATGGGGAATTACTGGGAGCTAGAGACATATGATGGGGAATTACTGGGAGCTAGAGACATATGATGGGGAATTACTGGGAGCTAGAGACATATGATGGGGAATTACTGGGAGCTAGAGACATATGATGGGGAATTACTGGGAGCTAGAGACATATGATGGGGAATTACTGGGAGCTAGAGACATATGATGGGGAATTACTGGGAGCTAGAGACATATGATGGGGAATTACTGGGAGCTAGAGACATATGATGGGGAATTACTGGGAGAGAGAGGCATATGATGGGGAATTACTGGGAGCTAGAGACATATGATGGGGAATTACTGGGAGCTAGAGACATATGATGGGGAATTACTGGGAGTTGGAGACATATGATGGGGAATTACTGGGAGCTAGAGACATATGATGGGGAATTACTGGGCGCTGGAGATATATGATGGGGAATTACTGGGAGCAGGACAAAAATTACATATGAGATTTTTTATTGTTTTTGCTGCTCACACAATCTTAGACTTCGATTTTTTTGGCCCAATTGGAGTTTTGAGCTTGACACACCTGACATACAGTCATTTAAAAAAAAATCATATTTTTATAAAAAATTCTAATTATTATCTGCAATTATTTTGTGACATTTACATTCGGATATTGTCAGCTGCAATAATCCAAACCTCCATTTGCTGTCAGCCTTACACTGTTCTTCCCTGTACTTATGCAGCATATTTGGCACCATATCAGCTTTGCGCTTACTGTAGCTGCTGTGTGCCCATACACTTCGTGTTGTAATTGGTCGCAAACCAAACACACAGTTGAGTGCACTTGTGTGTCACGCGCATCTCGCCACACTTTTACAAACACGTCTCCGGCATGCATGATCTGTGCATATTTCAACTCAGATATGGATTGGACCCAGTGTGATAAAATACAATTTGTCTTGATAACAGGAGTGTTGCAGGAGTTCACTACTATGAATAAAGCTGTCAAGTAATTGATGTACTCTCACCAATTTTCCTTCCGTTGTTTTCTCTAGATATAATAAAAGTAATTACTGATCATTTGGTGATTCGTTTGAAAATTCTGTACTCTTGTACTCTGGGAATAAATCCAATCCACTAACTTTTTATTATATTATATTAGGCACTGGGTAGTGTCACATGACATAAACTTTGCCCTTTGATGTAAACTTTAATCTCTCTCTTTTTCCAGTGCGAGACTCATCAGAGACATATTTTCATCATGTCGGCAGAGATACATTTTCTACCTGCTACTGCTGAAGACTATGAAGAACTGATGTCTATCTCTGGTGGAATATACAATGGAACAGATTATCTTCCTGATAGGTACCATGCATGGCTGAAGGACCCTTGTAGGAGGATGTTTAATGCCTGGTGTGAAGGAAAAATTGTAAGTATGAGAAGAGAACATGATTTGGTCCAAGAAGGACTCTTTGAGTCGTATTTACACCTAATAAGCTTCGGCTACTTAGGTGCGTAGATTTCCGAAATGACCTACTACGCAGTTAGGTTTCTTTAAAGACCGCACTGAGTAGTTTTGTTAGAAAGAGGCGGCCTAATGCCGCCTCCGGGATTGTTTACTTAGGAGTGGGGGGGATTTAGATTAGCCAGGGAGGGCAGGGGAAAGGCAGAGACAGGCAATGTCTTTGCGTAGTTAGGAAGGAAACTACGCATGGTTAGGTAAGGTTGCCCTATGGCACTCTTTTGTAGCAAAAGTCTTTGTCCGATTATTAGAATAGTATTTTTAGTTTGTTGCCTCTCTAGGTAGGATATATTTTCTTAAGTTAGCGGTCTCCGTCCCCCAGTCATGCAGAGCACTCTATTCTATAATAATGCCTACTCTACTTCGTGACCCATTCCACCAGGTACAAAATAATGAGTTAATGAGTTTGAAAAACATTTATCTCTTCAACACAGATGGTTATCATAGTAACTGATATTTAGAAGCTCAGGAACTCAAGTATTTTGTATCTAGTGGAATGTGTCATGTTGGATGGTCTTCAACTCTGTTAAGTTGGCTATATCATAGGATGGAGATTATAATATGGTATATGGTGGGTATGTAGATCTCATTTAGGTGTCTTATCTCAGGTAGGCTTTGAATCGTTCTTGCTGGTTGACGATGGAGTGACTGCGGTACTGGAAGGTCTTCGGGTAGCTCCTTGGTTAAGAGGACGTGGAGTAGCTGCTACAATTGAAAACTTTTGCATAGATATCCTTCGTGCAGAACACCCTAATGTCAAAACAGTCCGTTTGACTCGTGCTGAGAATCCTCCACCCTCCATGCTGAAGAAGTACACATTGATCAACTCCAGAGTAGGTTTTACACTGAAACATCATCTGTTCTCACTGCAGATATATTTTAGTAGTAACTTCTCTGATTTGACTTATTTTTGATTTCTATGGGTCTTATCCTCCTTGACCTTTCTTCCAATCTTTTACTTCTTCTTCTGCAGGACAGTGTCCTCTCCTGGTTGTTTTTTTCTTACCTCCTTTGCCCTCATTTCATTATGAGTGGCTAGGATGGTATACCCAAGGTTCTGCTCTTGGTCAACCATCTTTATGCTGATGAAACACCCACTGACCTATTCTACCCTGATCTCTGTCTCTCTGGAATGGTTAGAGTTAGGCTTCAAGAAGGGAGGGTTAGGGATAGGGCTTAAAGGGAAGGTTAGGTTTAGGTTGCGGGACATAAAGGGTTTGAGGTAGAACTCAAGAAGTAGAAGGCTAGGGTTAGGGCTAAAGGATAAATTTAGTGTTAGACTTTGGGAAACGGAGGGTTTGGGGAGGGTTAAGGATAGGACTAAGACGCTTACCTCTCAACAGAGAAATCTTCATGACTCCAGGAGTCTTAGCACCACCGCTGTTGAAAATGTCGCAAAACAGACCATCGTACCAGCAAACCCCATCCGTGATCTATATTTATCACCCCCTCCTGGTTATTATTATTTTAGACTTTTCCTTACCTAAAATATGGATGTGCCTATTGGCCATCGCCCCTCCCTGAGAAGAGTCATATTTATTCGTATTGGAAGTCCACCAGAAGTAGCTAGGTAGTGTTTAGTAAGCTGTAAAGCTATTTTTGGTTGCAGGCCCTTCAGGCTATCAGCAATGACGTCTTCTGTTACTGGTATCTGAAAGTGTCCATTCCGATATACAGTAATATAAGTCTAATTGCAGAGAAAGAGGTAGGGGGCAGCTTGTAGTTTGTAAGTCTTAAATAAAAAAAAAAAGATATGTCAGAACAGAAATAAAGATGGAAAATAAAGATGGAATAAATAATAAAAAATCAGAGAACTGATTCAGTCTTAAGAACGAGCTTGAAATTAAGAAAGGAAAGTTACTACTGGGCAAACCCATGTTGATTTTAGGGGGAGTCAAATTAATTGTATTCTTTGCATGCAGGAATATATCTTAAAATTGCTTACTGCACACATATACTGACCAGCTTTACTATCACACTGTTATTTAGACCTGATTTACACTTAAGAATCTTCTTCAAATAAGAACTTAAAGTCACACCTGGGCTAAACCATGTTGATTGCAGGGGAGTCATATTTCATCTGTTGCAAACAGTACTAGTGTTGAGAGGTGATATTTCCCAGCCCAAGTCTAAATAACAGTGTAATAGTAAAGCTGGTCAGTATCTGTGTGCAGTAAGCAATTCAAAGATATATCCCTGCATGCAAAGAATACAATTAAATTAATTCCCCCTGCAATCAACATGGTTTTGCCCAGGAGTGACTTTAAGTTCTTATTTTAAGAAGATTCTTAAGTGTGAATCAGGCCCTATATGAGGAACATATATAACTCTATACAACTCTATATGAGGAACGTATATAACTCTATACAACTCTATATGAGGGGTTTTGCCCAGGAGTAACTTTAAGTTCTTATTTTAAGAAGATTCTTAAGTGTGAATCAGGTCCTTAATTTCAAGCTCCTTCTTAAGTCTGAATCAAGCCTCAGGTTATTTGATTTGTGAGTTTCTACCAATTTAATTTTTTCCATGTCCTCTCTAGATTATGTTGTTATCTTACTGGCTTAAACAGTTCTGTTTGTGTCATTTATAATCAATATTGTATTATCCCCATCTCAAATTTAGAATTTCACTAAGCTCCACTCCAACTTATCTTTTTTCTTTGATATTATTTTCTATTTCTTTTGTGGTTTCCTTCTATTCTTTCCTATTTGACATAGTAGTCACGGTTGTTCGATAATTTGGTTTCTTTTTATTTCAGCTTTATGAGATAGTCTGAAATGTTTAATGTGTTCTCCATTAGGCTCTTGTATCAGTGCTTATTCCATCTGACCAACTTGAGGAAGCAGTTAAATTGTTGGAATGTCGAGTAGACAATCAAGAAACAACCAAAATCCCTTCTGTACTTGTACCCTCTGAAGTGTTTAAACTTTTTGAGGGAACTAAGATAGCAGAAGATCTACTTCCTGGAGAACTATTGATTCAAGATTGGCTTCCTCTAACCACTCATAAAGTCAACCTGGAAATTCTTCTAGAACGGAAAATCTCTTGGATTTACTCCAGTCCGCGTGATACAGATGAATTTGAAGACTTCTCAGTAGATGACTCTTCCCCTGGATTTCTCAGCCTTGGTACACCTCCCTACCCGGTTCCCTTATCAAAGGGGATGCATGTCTTGGAAATTGACCTGTTTGGAGAGGACTCATTGTGTGCCAAAATCCATATCCTACAACAGCTAAAGAGAGGGATGCAAGCTCTACCTGCAAGTGCCGATTTGATTTGCGTTGTGTATGCGGAAGAGAGTCTTCGGACTCAACTCAATCAACTTTGCGAAGGGTTAACTCCATTTAACCGAATGAAAAACCAGCTATTGTTGGAGATGAAAATCTAGGGACTTTGGGTGCAGAACTAATAAAGAGAGTTGATGTACACACGGAATAGGCAATACCCATACTTCTGCAACAAAATGCAGCCACCCGAAGCTGCGTTCCCTGCAGAAATCAGCCTCAGCAAAGGGGGACTGGGCCAATCACCATGAATACCAAATACGCATGGTGGGTGATCTTAGACATTTAAATCATACAGTAAGGGCTGGGTTTAGCCCTTACATACAATCTTGTGTTTTGCAAGCACAGAGTCGCATGCAGAATATTTAAGGTTGCCCGGGTGTGGATTGCCACTTTGTAGGGCTAGTTTTCAAACAAGCCGATTTAGAGAGTGGTCATCACAAGACATCCCCATGACCCTCCTAACCCTCCATGCCCTGCAGCCTAACATTCACCCTCCATGTCTCACAGCCTGACCCTAATGGTCTATGCCCCGCAGGTTAACCCTAACCCTCCTTGCCCGGCATCCTAACCACAAATTTTGCCCTTAAGCATAAACCCTACACCTGCCGCAGTCACCGCTTTCTATCCCTAATTGCCACCACTACCTTTCGCTACGGGAAACGGGATAAAATAGATTCCCATTCCCAATAGTAATTTTCTCATTTAAAAAAAAACAACTACTTTTCTAGTTTCACTTTGGGAGTTTGGCCCCTCCCACAAAATGGCTGCTTGCACACTGTTCAAATAGTAGGAGTGTCTTAATATAGACCTCCTGAATACACATATAGTAGATGGATAGGGACTCACCTACAGGAGGTGCCTTGATGATGGGCAGGTGAGCTTAACCCAATATAGCTATATTGTGAACTAAACCTCCTTTTCATGTATGTACTGACACATAGTGTTATATAATGCATGTTTGGAGCGCCAGACCTCTCTTTTGTTACTTGTAATTTTCTCATTTCAGCGTATTTCAGAATAGGGCTGTCCTAAGTGGCAACTGCATGAGCAGGGGGAGTACCCCCTATCCTGTCTGCTGTATTGTGAATATGAATATGAAATGACGTACATTAACCTCCGTTGTGGAAGCTACATATGGAATTTTGTATTAAATCTGGATCAGGCCTTTTCATGTGAAAACCAATTGTCTATCTTAGTCAATAGGCCAGATTTACCTGCGAGTTTGGAAAGTGGAAATGTTGCCCATAGCAACCAATCAGATTCTAACTGACATTCTCTAGTATGTAAAGGAAAGTGAGAGCCAGGATCTGATTGGTTGCTAATGGGCACCATCTCCACTTTTGCAAACCCGCAGCTTAGTAAATCTGGCGAATTGACTAAGATAGACGATTGGTTTTCACATGAAAAGGCCTGATCCAGATTTATTACAAACGTCTCCCTAAGTGACAACCTGAGAAGACTTTGTTTTCCTATTTGATGCTGCCAGACTTTTCAAGCTCTAAATCAATCTGTATTTTATATGCCTCAGATTTCACTATTGATCCTCTACTACTCTATTATGCGTGTATGTTTCTACAGTGATAAAGATGTGAGCAAGACAATGTGGGGCCCAGTTACATGTCTTTAATGATCAAAGTCCATCTTAACATCCAAGAAAAAAATATTCAAGTTATTACTATTAACTCTGATTTAGTGCAACATTTTTTTTTTCAGGACATTAAAGTTCATTTTGAAATCATAAAAACAGCTCTGTTAAATATATCAGCTGAAATTTTGTTACGTAAATAAAGGAATTTTGGGGACTTTTGCTCACTGTCTAACGAATAATCTATAGTTAAGTTTGCTCACTGTCTAACGAATAATCTATAGTTAAGGAATAGAGGCCTTGATTCACACTTAAGAACGTGCCTAAATATGCGCAGGCTGTGGGCGTATCTTGGTGATTTTATGATTTGCACATGTGCAATCCAGATGTTTTGCATGGAAAGCTATTAGGCATGGAGGTCAGCTCCATGTTAAGGCAGCCCTATCTGTGAACCAGGCCCAGAAAATGACACTTCCAGCACTGGAGGTTACTTATTTTCTGTTAGGAAAATCTAGGTATTAAATATTTTGATAGCACTTCTTCAGTTGTGTATTCCAAGTACTTCTTATTCTGTGGTGATCTGCTTACTGACAGATAGGCGGGATATCCAAGGTATGATGGCAATATCCATGACATATCTCCTAACGGGTGTGGGTCCCATCGAGAACATCCCTATTTTGATAGGGTCGTTCTTTCCCAGCCAGTTCCGAACTGGCAAAGCAATCGGTCCCAAGAGCACTGAACACGGTGCTTCGAATGGTAAGTATCAAATCTAACCCTTACCCTTTCCCTAATCCTTACCCTAACCATCCCCTTCCATTACCTTAACTCTAACCCTCTTTTCTCTGCAGCCTGACCTAAACCCTCCCTTCTCCACAGCTTGACCATAACCCTCCCTTCCCCACAGCCTGACCATAATCCTCCCTTCCTCGCAGCCTGATCCTAACCTATCCCTCCCCTTCCATGGCCCTTACCCTAACATTCCTTTCCCCAGAGCCTAACCCTAACCCTCCCTTCCCTGCAGCCTGACCCAAAACCTATCTTCCCTACAGCCTGACCCTAACCCTCCCTTCCACACAGCCTGACCATAACCCTCCCTTCCTCGCAGCCTGATCCTAACCCTATCCCTCCCCTTCCATGGTCCTTACCCTAACATTCCTTTCCCCAGAGCCTAACCCTAACCCTCCCTTTCCTGCAGCCTGACCCAAAACCTATCTTCCCCACAGCTTGACCCTAACCCTCCCTTCCCCACAGCCTTACCCTAATTCTCACTTTCTCACAGCCTAACCCTAACGCTAGCCATCCCTACCTCACAGCCTGATCCTAACTCTAACCCTCCCCTTCCATGGCCCTAAACCTAACCCCCCCTTCCCCAGAACCTAACCCTAAGCCTACTCCTAACTCTAAAAGTCCCTGGAGAGGTTGTCTCTACTTCTAACAGAGAGCCATTGTTCTAACAAATATGTGTTAATGTTTCATTACCCTGTCATGTTATCAGATGTCCAAGACCATTCTTATTGTAAGATGAGGGTAGAATCATACCACAGGATTAATGGACCACTTACTTACACACAGAGATCTGTAAGTAAGCACGGAGGACGGGAGTGTACACCGCTGACCCTCACCTCTATCGGAAGGAGTTCCAGAACCCTACCTTAACTTCTCCACCACCGGCACCTCATTACCATGGCTAACCCTGCCTGCTTGGCGGGGTTTAGGCGGCGTGCAGATTGCAAGATGCGGCCCAATGTTACATGTCAAGGGGACTTACTCAATAGTGAATCAGGGCCAATGTTCTCCCGTTCACTCTACACATGACAAGCACTGAATCCAAACCCCATCTACATCTAATCAAGGGCCCCAGATTGGAAGTCTGGATATGCTGGCATGAGCTAGCCTTGAGCATACCCCCCTTGCATCTGCCTCGCTGACTGAGAGGGCACCGAAAATAAGAGGCTCCCTCATGGATCCAGATATACGGAGGGAGCGGCGGTGCACATACATAAAAGCAGAAAGTGGGCGTGGACCAAGGCACGGAGGAGGGGAGTGTACACCGCTGACCCTCACCTCTATCGGAAGGAGTTCCAGAACCCTACCTTAACTTCTCTACCACCGGCACCTCATTACCATGGCTAACCCTGACTTCTTGGCGGGGTTTAGGCGGCGTGCAGATTGCAAGATCCGGCCCAATGTTACATGTCAAGAGGACTCACTCAATAGTGAATCAGGGCCAATGTTCTCCCGTTCACTCTACACACGACAAGCACTGAATCCAAACCCCATCTACATCTAATCAAGGGCCCCAGATTGGAAGTCTGGATACGCTGGCATGAGCTAGCCTTGAGCATTAATGCATCTGCCTCGCTGATTAAGGGGGCACCAAAAATAAGAGGCTCCCTCATGGATCCAGATATACGGAAGGAGCGGCGGTGCACATACATAAAAGCAGAAAGTGGGCGTGGACCAAGGGCCAGCCCTAGGAAGGGAGGGACCCTCTCTCCCTCATCTTGGGCATAAGCAGGTCAATCTCTGCACATGCAGCTGGTTGGTGATTTATAAACAGCGGCTGCCTGCTCCGCTAAAGTGGTTTGGTTCTGCCGCAGCTGCTATCCAGCATACTTACCCATTCATTTTTTGGAAGTCACCGGACCCGTCGCATTGTAAGCTGCCGGACCCACCACAGACCGCACCGGAGAGGTGAGAAACCTCTCCGGGGATTTTTAGGGTTAGGATTCAGATCATCAAGGGGGAGGGTTAGGATTAGAGTCATGGAAGGGGAGGGTTAGGGTTACAGTAAAGGAAAGACACTCTTAGGGTTAGTCTACAGGGAGGAGAGTCTTAGGCTTAGGCTGCGAGGAAGGGAGTCTTAGGCTTAGGCTGCGGGGAGGGGAGTCTTAGGGTTAGGCTACAGAGAGGGGAGTCTTAGGGTTAGGCTGCGGGGAAGAGAGTCTTAGGGTCAGCTACAGGGAGGGGAGTCTTAAGGTTAGGCTGCGGGAAGGGTGTCTTAGGGTTAGGCTGTGGGAAGGGTGTCTTAGGGTGAGTATACAAAAAGAAGAAAAGTACTCGGGCGCTAGTGGGGGATAGCAGCTGCAGGGGAGAGTTTGCAAATCTCCCTCTGTAAGTAGACAAAAAAGAAAGTAAAATATACCTAAGTATATAATTGCAGCGCTTAATATTTAATATGATAAAAAGATTGGCAGGCTATGTTGAAAGAAAATGAATATGAACGGCAACCTGTACATAAAAAATATATCAATTTATTATCTTATTGCACATGAAGCTAAAAAATAATTAAAAGAAACAAACAATCAATCAGTAATTATTGCAAGATAGGAGCTCACTAATGGTATATAGAGTTTTTTTAGCTTCATATACAATAACATAATAAATTGATATATTTTTTATGTACAGGTTGACGTTCATATTCATTTTTTTTCAACATAGCCTGCCAATCTTTTTATCATATTAAATATTAAGCGCTGCAATTATATACTTAGATATATTTTACTTTCTTTTTTGTCTTAGGGTGAGGCTGCAGAGAGGGGAGTCTTAGGGTCAGGCTGCGGGGAGGGGCGTCTTAGGGTCAGGCTGTGGGGAAGGGAGGGTTAGGATTAAGGTAATAGAAGTGGAAGGTTAGGGTTAGGATTAGGGTAAGGGTTGGGAATAGACTTATACTCACCTTTCGGTGCAGCATCCTCAGTCTGCCGGGGATCGATTGCTTTGCCTCTTTGGGAGAAAATGGCCCTTTCGAAAAAGGGCTGTTCTTAGCCGTGACCCACACTCTTGTGCACCAATCCTATTTATCATACACCTGTCCCTTTTTGTAAGCTTGCATCCTTAGATCCTAATGGTCTCTTACAATATATGCATAGAGACATAAAGCATTTTTGAAATACCCCTAGAAACTTCATAGTGTTAAACTATTATTATTATTATTATTATTATTATTATTATGTGGTCAGCCTCAATCCCCCCTATCTGGAGAGCCTCCTATGACTGAAGAACATGCCTTGATGATCCGTTAGACTTGTAGAAATAAAATAGAAAACCCTGAGTTAACCTGTCCTATTTTGGTAACAGGGGACTCCCAAAAGTCCACGGGCCCTGGTGAGGGTGCTACACCTTTCATCTGGGTTTTATTCCACTTACCTGAAGTGCTGCTTGAACACCACAAGGTGTCACTTTTTCCCTGGGATTCATCTCTGGTCATTGATCCTTATGGTAGACCTTTTATGTTCTGGAAAAGAGAGTCGTAAGCGCTTTATGCTCGTTACCAATAAAAACATTGATTAGTGGGATAAAAAAAAAGTTGTGTCTAAAAGCATTGTCATCCTCTGTACACTACCAGTTACTGTGCTATGTACTAAAATGGGGTGTTTTGTATAGGAATAGGACACTATGGGCCGGAGTCACAGATTCTCATACGGAAGGCTGCTGGATATTGGTGCGGTGCACTGGAACAGGTGTAGGTCGCCACCTTAAATGGCCTGTTTTCTGCCACCCCTCAGCGAAGTGCCTGGGAAATCGATTGCGAGGTGGAGAGTCTTAAGGTTAAGCTGCTGAGAGGGGAATCTTAGGGTTAGACCAAGGGGAGGGGAGTCTTAGGGTCAGGCTGTGGAGAGGGAAGTCTTAGGGTTAGACTGTGGGGAGGGGAGGCTTAGAGTTAAGTTGCAGGGAGAGGAGTCTTAGGTTTAGACTGTGGGGAAGGGAATCTCAGGGTTAGGCTGAGGGGAAGAGAGTCTTAGGGTTAGGCTACAGGTAAGGGAGTCTCAGGGTTAGGCTGTGGGGAGGGGAGTCTCAGGGTTAGGCTGTGGGGAGGGAAGTCTTAGGGTTAGGCTACGGGTAAGGCAGTCTCAGGGTTAGGCTGTGGGGAGGGCAGTCTCAGGGTTAGGCTGTGGGGAGGGAAGTCTCAGGGTTAGGCTACGGAGCAGGGAGTCTTGGGGTTAGGCTATGGAGAAGGGAGTCTTGGGGTTAGGCTGTGGGGAGGGGAGTCTTAGGGTTAGACTGCGGGTGGGAGAGCCTTAGGGTTAGGTTGCGGGAAGGGGAGTCTTAGGGTTAGCCTGCAGGGTGGAGAGCCTTAGGGTTAGGCTGCGGGGAGGGGAGTCTTAGGGTTAGGCTGCGGGGAAGGGAGTCTCAGGATTAGGCTGTGAGGAGGGGAGTCTTAGGGTTAGGCTGCAGGGAAGGGAGTCTCAGGGTTAGGCTGTGGGGAGGGAAGTCTTAGGGTTATCCCCAGAGGCAGAGCTTCCGAAAAAAGAAAATTCTGAGAGGGCTCGTTTTTGAAATAGGGACCGGCTGTCCCTAATTCACAATATGAGCCTTCGCAGCGGGGACTCGCAACGAGCTGCCGCACTGGTTCAGACAGGTGAGTGTACCGGGGGAGTCTATTGGCTGCAGGAATGGGAATCTTAGGGTCAGACTGCAGGAGGGAGAGGGTTAGGCTGCAGGGAAGAGAGTCTTAGGGTTAGGCTGTGAGGAGGAGAGTCTTAGGGTGAGGCTGCAGGGAAGGGAGTCAGGGTTAGGCTGTGAGGAGGGGGGTCTTAGGGTTAGGCTGTGAGGAGGAGAGTCTTAGGGTTAGGCTGCAGGGAAGGGAGTCAGGGTTAGGCTGTGAGAAGGGGAGTCTTAGGGTTAGACTGATGCAGTCTCCGCTTAGAAAATTCTGTTTTCGAAAAACAGAAAGTGGAAAGCTCATTTTCGGCTGCCTGTAGGTTAGTATATGGAGAGTCTTGTGGGGACATTAGATTTTCAATTCTAATGCCATTATCCTCTGTTTATCTAACTTAATGAACTTTTGATACACATACGTTTATTATTTATCATTTGGTCTTGCACATTTTTTCTGAAAAGCACTATTTGCACTTTATTTCAAAATAATCATTGATATTACAAGTGGTATTTATAGAATGATACAGCTCTGGAGAGCACAGTGGACTCTCTGTGGTGTTAGTGGCATCCACTTATAGTTAGCGCCCTACAGTTTACATTTCTGTATCAATGTTGCCAAGGGTTACCTCCATTCAGCCTAATGACAAATCAACTATTGTTAGAAATGGACATCTGGAGACAGATTTACTAAGCTGCGGGTCTGGAAAAGTGGAGATGTTGCCTATAGCAACCAATCAGATTCTAGCTCTCACTTTCCTATTACATTCTAGAAAATGTCAGCTAGAATCTTTTGGAGCACTGAAAGTTCGGTGCTCCGTGAATCGATTACTATGCTTCATCGAGGCACAAGCAATCGAAATCCCAGCCAGTTCTAAACGCGAAATAGGGCCATTCTTTCCGGAGACCCACACCTCTTATATGGTAAGCCCTTGCCCCACGTACAATGGCAAGTAAGACGGGTGCATAATGAAGAATCACAGATGTTGCATGCAAGGCTAGAGAATGTCAGCTAGGATCTGATTGGTTGCTATGGGCAACATTTCCACTTTTCCAAACCCGCAGCTTAGTAAATCTGGCTTCTAGAGCGATGGTTCTCAACCTATTTTGTGTCAATTACCACTTTTAAATCCTATTCTTTTATGACTCTGGACCGGATTAACAGATGTGTGTGTACGTGTTTATACGCAATCGCGTAGCAAGGCAATACCCAAGACACTCCCCTCGCACGGACGGGTTTTCAGTGACTTACGCCTCCATAGGGCACCCTTATCTCTACGTGTGTACTTATGCGCGAATGTTACTCACGTACGTGCGTATCTTACTAACTGCGCCCTCCCCCGCCCTCTTTCACGTAACTTCGAAAGTACGGAATACAACCACGCCCCTCCGTACGTATGTCACTAAGCGCGATTCACAAGTCCATGCCTAAAGGGCTCACGTGTGTAAATACTACATAACTTGCGTGGAAAAAGTCACTACGCATGCGCTGATAATCCGCTCCTAAAATAAGCACGCAACCCCGCGCAAAAACGTATCTGGGAATACGGCCCTCACTCCTTAATCCAGTTCTCCAACTGAATCCCCCCCTCAACCCTCTCCAAGGACGGAATCCAGATACAAGTATGATCAGTCGCTCATAAGTCCATTCGTAAGAGATCAGAACCTTCCCTTACATGGCGGTTGCAGTCTCCGGTTAGAAAGTTTGATTTCCGAAATAGAGACATCCGAAAGTTCCTTTTCAGATGTCCCTATTTTGAATACCCCCCAGTTTATAATTTATTTTTCCAGAATGGGTGAGTATGCTGATCGGCATTCTCACCTATTCCATTTCGGGGAAGGGAGGGTTAGGGTCAGGCTGCAGGGAAGAGAGAATAGGGTCAGGCTGCAGGAAATGGTGGGTTAGGGTCAGGCTGCAGGGAAGAGAGAATTAGGGTCAGGCTGCAGGAAATGGTGGGTTAGGGTCAGGCTACGGGGTGAGGGAGGGTTAGGGTCAGGCTGCAGGAGAGGGAGGGTTAGGGTCGGCTGCGGGAGATGGAGGGTTAGGGTCAGGCTGCAGGGAAGGAAGAATTAGGGTCAGGCTGCGGGAGATGGAGGGTAAGGGTCAGGCTGCCAGGAAAGGAGGGTTAGGGTCAGGCTGCAGAGAAGGGAAGGTTAGGGTAATAAGAGGGGAGGGTTAGGGTTAGAATTAATATACTTTTTTTTACTTACCTTTCAGAGCACCGAAAGCTCGTTTATGGACAATATAAAATGCTATGCCACAGAGTACAAGAAATTATCAGGGTTCCCTTATGGCTGTAGGGGCCAGTATGGTGAGGTTACTTACTTCTTGCTCTTTAGTATGTTTGAGGAAAGCAGCCTTCGTCCTGTATGACAGCTCCTTCTGCAGATACTGCCATTTACTCCAGGTAATGTCATCAATCACAGTCAAGGGAGTCTTGCCCACATGTCTATTAATGGCCACGTCTTCAACAGTGTTGCTGGATAGAAAAACATATTACAATGAACATTTGCCTGTGTTATATAGTGACATCTATGACACTAAAGTCCCTTTCTTATAGGGAATCAATCTCATCTGTCTTTTTATGGAAATGCCTTCACACATCTATTGTTAATAAAGTGTACCTGTCAGCAAATCAATCAAACCATAAGGAGTTTAGTGTGTGTGTGTGTGTGGTAAAGGAAGGTTAGGGTCAGCCTGCGGGGAAGGGAGTGTTAGGGTCAGGCTGTGGGAGAGGGAGGGTCAGGCTGCAGGGAAGAGAGAATTAGGGTCAGGCTGCAGGAGATGATGGGTTAGGGTCAGGCTGCGGGGAAAGGAAGATTAGGGTTTGGGTAATGGAAGGGGAGGGTCAGGGTTAGAATTAGGGGAAGGGTTGGGGTAGTTTTTTGCCTTACCTTTTGGAGCACTGAAAGTTCGGTGCTCCGTGAATCGATTACTATGCTTCATCGCGGCACATGCAATCGAAATCCCAGCCAGTTCTAAACGCGAAATAGGGCCATTCTTTCCGGAGACCCACACCCCTTATATGGTAAGCCCTTGCCCCACGTACAATGGCAAATAAGACGGGTGCATAATGAAGAATCACAGATGTTGCATGCAAGGAAACATAGGTGATCAGCTTGCGTAAGTCCCCTTGTGGGCTTTTCTGTGAAGGTTGCAATCACTGTGACTGCTGTTACATAAACAAAAGCTTTCTGACATAACGATGAGCATTATAGATCCAGGACCCTGCCTCTGATGCTCCATGTGCTCAGATAAATCCCTTGTTTGGATTCCTGTTGTCTTAATGTTGGTAGTGAATACAGCTGTTAATGACCTCATTACATTTGTTCTTATCCCGCAATTCCCCTACTGACAGATTGGATAATTGTACAAGGGTTGCCCACTATTGAAAGCTTCCCTCCGGGAGAACCCGGAGGGAATCTATAGATTACTGCAAGGGGGCGGGGCTTAATGATGTGATTTATGCAAATCGCGTCATTAAGCCCCATGCTCGTAGCAACCAATCAGATTTCAGCTGACATTCTCTAGTATATAAAAGAAAACTGAGAGCTAGAATCTGATTGGTTGCTATAGGCAACATCTCCACTTTTCCAAACCCACAGTTTAGTAAATCTAGCCCTATGAATCAAGTGCAAAACCAATAAAAAATAAACCCAGGAATCCCGATGTAGTTTGTGTTTGATAATGAGATGAAATGATCATTTAATGATGATGTTGAAATCATCGTGTATTCTGATTTTGACTATATAAAGCCAGTGAGAGGTGACGAGGCAGCGAGTGCCATGACTAATATTTATTATGCTGATTTGCCAGTGAGAGGTAGGAGGTTGATTCAATAATCTTCACCCACTTCATTTAATTTTTTTGTTGAATGTCTTGCCTTTTGCATCTGAAGTTTCCATAGGAACACACGTTGCATGAAAATTAGACGGAGCAGCCTCGGGGTGATTAGCAATCACAGGAGTAATTAATATGCTAATTAATACAGAAAGAGCTTATGGACTTCCTAGCGCTCATATCCCCGCAGCTCTTTCCTCCTTGACTTTCCTCTCATCCTTTCTGAAAATCTCGTCCCCGCTACGTAACGGCTCTGTCATTCATTTCACACAGGAGCCACCAAGAAAAGGAAGAACAATTTTGAAGATGAA
>WWET01000094.1:205760-220629 GCA_011038615.1 Limnodynastes dumerilii | reverse complement strand
TTCTCCAAATTCTACCCCTCCTCTTTCATTCCCCTAAACCTACCTCTTTCTTCCTCGCAGCCTGACCCTAACCCTCCCTTCCCCGCAGCCTAACCCTAAGACCCCCTTCCCTGCAGCCTGACACTAAGACTCCCTTCCATGCAGCTTGATCCTAAGTCTCCCTTCCCCGCAGCCTAACCCTAAGACTCCCTTCTCCGCACCCTAAAATTAAGACTTCCTTCCTCACAGCCTGACCCTAAGACTCCTCAGGTGTGAGTCCCCGTAGCGAACAGCCCTATTTCAAAAGAGAGTCCCTATTTCAAAAGAGAGGGTGTACAGTGGGGCCGGATCCAGAACTACATCCGTCTTCCATAGAAACGTATTGAAACGATACGCAGATTACGTACAATAGCTACTACGCATGCGCAGTAGCTATTGTTCAGTGAATTACGTCCGTCTATGGAAGACGTAGTTTTGGATCTACCCCATAGTGTCTGGGCACACAGAAGCATAGCGTAAAGCAGCAAGTACGTTTCTCAGGAGTAGAGTAGAACAGAGTAATCCTGACTGTAAATGACGATTACTGCGACCGTCTCTGTCTGATTGTACATGTCACAAAATAATAGCAAACGATATTTTTAGGAAAAACATGAAAAAACTTATTTTCTTTCTTGCCGAATGTAGAAATCATTTAACACGGGACCTGTACAGCGGCAGCGATTTCTGACCCTTTGCAACGTGTCCGAATTTTCTCATCCTAAAGCAAGGGTAAAAAATGGGTCACAGAAGGTCGACCCCTGGACTTAGACATTACCTGGGTGCAGGGGCAGATGTTTTGATGTAAACAGCCCTTGTTACGTCTGTATTCGGCTCTGGATCGACGGCACTTGCTTGGGCACTGCCCCTTACTGTAGAGCAGGGTTGCAGACTTGTAAAGGCTTCTCTTTGGGAGATCCGGGAGGGAAACCATAGATGCATGCAGGGGGCGGGGGCTTAACGATGTGATTTATGCAAATTGCACCATAAAGCAATCAATAAACTATCATAAACTATCAATTATCATAGGGATGGGGGGTGGGCTTGATGATGCAATTTGCGTCATTCAGTCCCTCCCTGTCCCTAGTAAACTAGTGTTGCCAGGCAGGACATGAGGCCGTGGTTTCATGGAGACCATGAGCCTCAAGTCACTTGCGGGAGATTTGCTGGCTCGGGAGTCTCCCGGGCATTCCGGGAGAGCTGGCAACTATACTGTACATTGACCACGTCCCTCCACCCCTGCCCTCCCTCAACACGGTCCCCAGAATGCAGCTGCTGCAGTGCGAGTTGACCTCAGCTCGGTCGTGGCGGCACGCTTTTCCGTTCTCAGCATGCGCGGTAGTAAATCACGCAGAGAAACGCGAGGCTCTGGCATCTGATCATTAGTAATTAGTAGGCATATGAATTCCTGTAGCGTCTGCCTTAGTACAGTATTACAATGAAGACACGTTACATGTTTATGACACATTTCATTCTTCCTGTAAAACGCTTTTCTTCTGATCCTTATTAATGCTCTTCCCATGAACGGTTCCCCCTCTCCCTCCCTTCTCTCCTGTAAACTTCACATAGCAATTAAACTCCACTTATCATTAAATAAAAGCAAGAAAAAGATAATTAAAGTTTAAACCAATATCCGTAAAACGATTGCCTATTAATTCATTAGCAACCAGTAATATCGCTGAACTGAGCTGTGTTGCTTTTCCTTGAATGTCACCGTTCCTCTGCTTACCGAGACAGTGTCTTAGTGCAAAATGCCATAACTCTTACTAGGGTTAAGGTTAGGCTGCAGGTTAGGGTACGGCTTAGGCTACCAGTTAGGATTACGTTTAGGCTGCCTGTTAGGGATAGGCTGTTGGTTAGGATTAGGGTTAGCTTTAGGCTGCCAGTTGGGGTTAGTGTTAGACTGGTGGTTAAGGTTAGGCTGTTGTCTAGGTTTAGGGATAGGATTAGGCTGACGGTTAGGGTTAGGATCAGACTAAGGCTGCCAGTTAGGGTTAATGTTATGCTGACAGTTAGGGTTATGGTTAGGCTGTTGGTTAGGGTTAACCTGCCAGTTAGGGTTAGCATTAGGCTGTTGGTTAAGGTAAGATTGTTGGTTAGGGTTAGGATTAGCTGGCAGTTATGGATAAGATTAGATTAGGATGCCAGTTTGGTTTATGGTTAAGCTGTTGGTTAAGGTTAGGGTTAGGCTGTTTGTTAGGGTTAGGGTTAGGCTGCTGGTTAGGGTTAGGCTTAGGCTGCTGGTTAGGGCCAGAGTTAGGCTCAGGTTGCCAGTTAGGAGTTGGCTGCCAGTTAGGGTTAAGCTGTTGGTTAGGGTTAGGGTTAGGCTGCCAGTTGGGGTTAGGCTGTTGAAAATAGTTCATGTCGCCGTTGCAATATTCCAATACACAGCAGTCACGGGAAAAGCGCTATCTGATCGAAAACTGCCGAAAAATGACAGTGGTCGCCATTTTATTGTCTACATTGAGATCTTCAGAAGGGCGAACTACACCTCTAAGATCCAGCATTAAAGTTTATCTGTATTTAGTTTCCAGTAATTGGGGATAGATGGATTCTGAAAAGAGAGTGTGATATTTATCTGCAAGGTAAGTGAGACACTAATTCCATGAACTGCAGCGGCTTGTGGCATATAGGTTAAAGCCAGGGCTTGGGGACCTGGACAATACACTAATGTAAAGCTTGGCTCATGCTTTAACTGAAGACGAGGCTTGTGTGACCAGACACTGCGAGAGTAGGCCACTCCCACCAAACGTACACCACTTCCGTATCCTGGATCCTACCGGAACCTCAATGCACCTGCCCCATGTAAAATGACGCTGGTGGGTAATAAAGGATCAAACATAAGTGCTTAACAAAGCCCTCACTGTACGATTGAAGTAGCTTCTCCCACCTACCATGCCTAAATGGCGTTCACATGGTGGGTTGTCACGGAGCGCTGTTGGAAAGGCTTTCAGCATGGAATCCAGGATCATGCATAGTGCGTTCCGATATATAACCAACATGTGCGCCCATGCTGACCGCTCACAAAGGCAAGGCTTTAAGAATGTGTAAATTGGCTGTTTTTCGGAAGTCCCTAATCCTTAAACAACCTGATGTCTGAGTGACTGAGGCCTTGTTTTATTTCTGTATATGCCGCTCTGATAAATGAAATTGCCTAGTAATGTAGTGTTGACCCTTTAACCACAGCAGTGAGCTGATTAATCACTCCACCGGAACCCCTTTTAAAACACCTCTGTCTGCAATGGGCTTTACTCTTTGATAAAACCCATGACCGGGAGAAACGCGTCAGTTATTCCTTGCATACAACCCAAATACACTTGATTTTCAGAACCTAAGAAGCTTCACACTGATATCTACATTCAGTGGCTGCATCTATCAGTTTCTACAGAAATTTGAGTACTTAGTGCCAATTAATCATCTGGGGCTCCACAAGCTCCCAAGGTGCTGGCGCTCGCTGCTCACGCTAAAGGAAGTTTACGGAGACATCATTGTTCATTCCATCTCGTGACCCTGAGAGATGGTACATCCAGTGGTTCATTTTCATTCTAAGTTCCTTGGGACCTTTCTACTTCATCTGTCCCAGGAGCCCGCTGCTTGTGCTAATAGTAGCATCCTGAGATACCAATACATTGCATTATGAAGGTTTAGCACATAAATGAACTATCCCCAATTTGACATCAGAAGTCTCAACCTGGCACTGTGAGTTCTTTACACTTGCAATATACTCAAGGACAGTTGGTATCTACTTAACATTATATACCATCTATTGGAAAAAGCAATAATTCCATAAAACTGATGATTTATTATTCCTTTTTCATCCTCTTGATTCCTTACCACCTAAAGATCATAAAAACGTACTAATACTAATACAATTTGTTGTGTGATGTGGCCTTTATGTCTGACTGATCTCTTTATACATAGGTGACGTCCCCATATTACAGGATACGGACATTGGCACAGATCCAGACAAATTCTCTGACTTTTATTTTAAAGATAGAATGTTATGGTTTGTTGCCGGGTAATTGCAATAGTGCTGGGGTGTCTTTTTTGTATATGTGTGAATTCTCCATACCTTACAGCACTTGCTCCATATTACCTTATAAATTGATTTCAGCCACCTCCATTTTGTGTATTTGTTGTAAAGCGTGTCTGGGATAGCAGCTGACAGGGAGTGGTGTTTCAGAGTGGCTGCTTTGGAGACTTGGGGACCTCTGCCAGGGGTGAGCTCTCTATTTAAATATACATGATATATGACCCAAAGTTTTGACCCTGACAGTATTAGAATTATGACCAAAACAGAGAAGCCTTGTAAGTGTCTGGTGGCTTATCATATATCTGTATAATGTATAATGTAAGTGGCTGGTGGCTTATCATATATCTGTATAATGTAATGGCTGGTAACATTTGGAGGGCGCATGCAACTTTCCCTCAAAACAGCCCTATGGGCGTAAGTGGGGTAACCTTCTTTAGTCTGGATTCGGCCCTACAGTCCTACAGTTAGCCAACAGGAGATAATGAACCTGATCCAGATCTCCGAAACAGGGGTCAATTTCAAATCCCTACGATCGGAAAACGCCTGCATTTTGTGACTGTGCATTTGCCACTTTATAAGTAAGGACCTGGATTCTGTGGATCCATAGATCTGTACAGGAAGTGTTTCTGACAGTTCAAACACTAAGTGGAAGGAGGTAAGTAGGCGAATAACCAGTGAGGGCATGCTAATTGCTCTGTTTACTTTCAAACTTCAGAGGTGGCACCACAGAATGAGAGGAAGGCACAGAAGTCTTAAGGTTGAGGGTTGCCGCAGGAATTCCTTGTGACGTGAAGTGTCCTCCCCTCACCCGCAAGGAAGTCTGGATACAAATAGGATCCAGAATTGGATCCCTGTGGTGCTAAGAGTTCAACTAAATTGTACATCTGGATCTGGACCAGTGTCAAAAATTGCTTTCCATATCGCCAAAATAGTACTGCAGAAAATAGTCTTCGGTCTAAGATACAGTGATCAACTTTTTGCAGTCATAGAACAATGACAACTCGGAACTTAGAGCCTCAGCAAAGATGACAATCTGCGCATTCAAAATAGTTTAGTTGAAAAACTTGGTACATTTTAGGTTAATAACAAATAGACCATGAAAAATGGTTAATACACATACTTTAGTCCTTTTCTTAAAGAGTCAAATATCTTCTTGACTTGGTGAGGGTGGGGGTCCAGTCTCATGGATCCCTTCCGCAGAGACGGGTACAGCTTCTCAGATGGGACAGATAGCTTTGACTTAACCGAGCTTCTACGGAGAGACTGCCTAAAAAAAAAAAAATCCACAGCTCTATCAGAATCTCAGAAGTAACGTGTTGTTTAACACCATAAATATCATCACTACTCAAATCTGTTCTCTATTTATTAAAAGTAACAGCGTGTCTGGGATAGCAGCTGACAGGGGGTGCTGTTTCAGAGTAGCTGTTTTGGGGACTTGGGGACCTCTGCCGGGGGTGAGCTCTCAATTTAAAAATACATGACCCATAGTTGGGACTCTGACAGTTTTAGGATCATCAAAGCAGAGAAGCCTTGTAAGTGCCTGGAGGCTTATCATATAGTTGCAAATATATGTAACAAATTCTCTGACTTTTATTTTAAAGATAGAAAGTTATGGTTTGTTACTGGGTAATTGTAAGAGTGCTGAGTGCCTTATTGTGTATCTGTGTAAAATCCCCTTACAGCACCTGCTCCATATTAACTTATAAATTGATTTGAGCAACCTCTATTTTGTGTATTCTGTGTATACTGTATATGTTATATATTGTGTGTATATATGTTATATACTGTGTATACTGTATGTTATATGTTGTGTGTGTATATACATATATATATATATATATATATATATATATATATAATGCTAACCCTGCCCACTTTTGTGTTTACTCCGCCTACCACTAATTTGGTCCTGTCCACGCGACCTCTGCAATAATTTTTCCAGGGCCACTTTTGGATCCCCATCCACCCCTGCCCAGCAGCGTCATATACAAAGCCAAGTCACGCTAACGTCCCATTGCAGGCGAGCACGCATCGCACAACTGGCAGGAGGGCCTCTCTGAGCGGGGATCCTGGTTCCAAGGGCCCTAAGGGGCGCTACTGCACCTACACTGTACATTATAACATCAAAGTTATGCCCCCTGTGAACACAGTGTGGTCTGTTGGAAGCGCCATTGGACTAAATCACGAATTACTGTCGCAAAGCGTACAGAGCTCCCATCAAGTCGACAATTGGATCCTATCATAAAATGTTCCCATTTAAAAGGACAACAGATCCAAAGTCCAGATCCAGCGGCTGACCAAATTCCAGGCCCTCCTTTACAATGTAATAGCAAATTCCGCCTCACTGGTGCTGTCAAAACCAGTGGTAAAACCAAACCTCTCCCCTTCTTCAAAAGACATAGGTGTAATTGTATTTCTGTCTGTGCCATATGCAGGCTTCCCGGATGTCAACCCTCCATCTAGTGGACAAGGCAGGGAGTGCGCCCTGGTGCTCGGGGGTTATCTTTCCACCACCTCATCCTAATAGGATTGGCACATCATATCTTTTAGGCCGACTAAATGATCAGGGTTCTGATTATTAAACTGTGTGTGGTCATCTTAACGGACTGTAAACCAATGAGCATCCAAGACTGACTCTGGCTGTAATGCACGTGGCACTGAGCTTCTGTGTCCTTGTGATCTAGGACAAATCGTTTAGCTGCCCTGTCAACAGTCACCGTCAATCGTTTATATCACTCTCCAGTCTATTAAAATAAAGGCTGCTGTGAAGCTCCTATGACTCATGTGTTTATCCTCCTCTCTTGCCCTATGTTGCCAATCACTACAATGCCTTCAAATTCCATTCCCAATTACATTCATAATCTGTATAACCTTCAGGGCATTGTCAAACACAGCTCCGCCAAACATTGCTTCTCTCTCATCCAACACATGTTTTTCTATCCTCAAGTGATCTTCTTCATCCTCGCCCTTCTCTCTAACCTCCTCGGTCATATTTACAAGACAACAAACATGCTCGAGCTCCTCACCTAAAGTACTGCTCCTCTCTGGAGACTGCATTCTCACATTCATTGAAGCCTACAAGGAAACCATTAGTTCACCATTACCTCTAAAGGGGTGTGATACAGGGGGATCTAAAGTCATTGTATCAGTATTCATATGCTCCGTGACACTAGTTTGATAGTTTACAAATGTCGACAAAAACTACTTCAACAGAGCTGATTTCCTGACAAAGCGAAGGTCAATAATGTCATTAAAACAACCTTAGTGTTGCCGACAGTTATAATCAGACTCTAAACAAAGCCTAATCCTAACCACAGCCTAAACCTAACTGCGGCCTAGCACTAGCCTTAACCGCAGCCCAACCCTAACTGCAGCATAATCCTAACCTTTAACTGCAGCCTAGCCCTAAACGCAGCTCCCGTCCGACGTCCCATCCATCCCCTCCCCACAGCCTAACCCTAAGTCTCCCTTCTCCCTTCCATCTCCTCCCTGCAGCCTAACCCTAAGTCTCCCTTTCTCCCATCCATCTCCTCCCTGCAGCCTAACCCTAAGTCTCCCTTTTGCCCATCCATCTCCTCCCTGCAGCCTAACCCTAAGTCTCCCTTTTTCCCATCCATCTCCTCCCTGCAGCCTAACCCTAAGTCTCCCTTTCTCCCATCCATCCCCTCCCTGCAGCCTAACCCTAAGTCTCCCCTTCTCCCATCCATCTCCTCTCTGCAGCCTAACCCTAGGGCTACCCTGCTACACTACATCCCCTCCCCTGCATTAACCTGTCCGGTCGTCAGAGCGTCAGTTCCTAGGGTGAGTATGCAGCGTTAATTTCTGAATGGCGGCACACGGAACCCTAATAAAAGTTATGTTTTCCTCACAATACAAAGGTGACCCAGAGGGGACAAAACAAGGGAACCATTTGCTTCTCACATTCTTTTGGGATAAAATCTGCTTTCAGCGTATCAGTTCCTTGGCGCACCAGTTAGTGGGGAAGTGGATTAGGTAGATTAGGAATTGGATCCACCCTAGGGTTAAGAGTCAAGCAGGGTACACACTGGAACTGTACCTACTTCTCCGGTCCCCTCCCCCTGTATTTAGGTACCTTATGAGTGTCACAGGCCTACCTTATCTAACCGTGCATAGTTTCCTTCTTAAGAAGAACACTACGCACGGACATTGTCTTTCCCCTCCCCCCCCTCCCACTTCTGCCTAATCGCTCCCCGTGGTGGCATTACTCCGCCTTTTTCTGACTAAACTACTCTGTGCGGTCTTTAAAGACAACCTACGGAAATAACTGGTACGCAGATTGCGTAAGTGACCCACAACGCATACGGGCTATCTTTTCATGGTTGATCTGGTATATTAGGAGCTCCAAGAGATCAAATCAAAAGATCACAGACCATTTCTGAGATCTCTGAGCATCTGTGGACAGTACACACTGGTCAGCTATCTGGTGAAACAGTCTTTTGATTGTGTGATTGGAAAGATTCTCTTTTTGAAAAAGCCCCAGTGTTTGCCCAGCCTTAGGACTAGGAAATAGGGAAATAGGATCAGGATTACTGAAATGCCAAACAAACGTGTTAGCGTTGCAATATCGGATGAGACAGGTGTCGCGGTAACGACTTACAAAAAAATGCATATTAGTGCTGGCGTGTTCACTGTCAGAAATCACTCCATCGGACCAGCAAACCACATCTGTGGTGATGCATTAACCGATACGATCAGCTGATTAGCCGAACTGATACAGCCGACAGCTGAATTGCGACTGTATCAGTGTTGATTTCGTCCGTGCAATAAATATTCCTATTGGCAATGGGTACTATAGCGAATGGCACTATTCAGACAAAGTATCTGTCCCCAACACAGAAAAAATTGTGCTGTCTCTGATTGGCTGTGGAGGGGCTGTGACGGGATGCGGGGGCTACAGTTAGCTAATAGAAGGGGGAAGGTTAGGGTTAGGCTGTGGGATATGGAAGGTTAAGGTTAGGCTGATTGAAAGGGAAGGTTAGGGTTAGGCTGTGGGACATGAAATGTTAAGGTTAAGCTGATAGAAGGGGAAGGTTAAGGTTAGGCTGTGGGACATGGAAGGTTAAGGTAAGGCTGTGGGACATGGAAGGTTGAGGTTAGGCTGTGGGACATGGAAGGTTGAGGTTAGGCTGCAGGATATGAAGTGTTAAGGTAAGGCTGATAGAAGGAGAGTGATAGGGTGAGGATTAGGGCTAGGGGAAAATCCTACCTGTTGCCGTTGGAGTAGCCGCATCTTCCCTTCTTGCTGTATCCACGCTGGCTGCTTTCAAGCTGAAAAAAAATCCCTCCCGCCACATTGTACCGGCAAACCACACCCACGTCCATATAGACTACCGGTCATTTATCTCTTTAGAGCCACGTCACTTTTACATGTTGTGTTCATCTTGTATCATCTCATGGCTTCCGCTCCTTCGCACTGCTTCTGTCATATATCGTCGCTATATTAGAATCTGTATTTTAGAGCTGCACAACACGTTAAAGCCTCTCTCATCACTAAGATACAAAACCTCTTTATTTCCACTGGCTCCTCCTACATGGAGAGAATCCAGTTCAAGATTCTCACTTTCAAAGCCTCAATCACTCCACCTCTCCCTACATTTCAAACCTGATCCCAGTATCCTTCTTGCCCCACTCCACTCCTTTTCTCCTATCACCTCACTGCCGCCTGCAAGACTTCTCCCGTGCTGCCCTCTCTGCTGGAACTCTCTGTCCCACTCTATCAGACTTCCCACCAGCCTGCAGAGCTTCGAGCGTGTTCTTAAAACATTCCTCTTCATTAATGCCTTCCAGCACTCCTCCCCCTCATATCTCCGGCTTTACCTCGTATTACCTTGTTTGTACTTATATTTCATCGTCCCAATTTTAACTCATTTATATGTGTCTCTTGAAGCTTTCTGATTCAGATTCAGATCTCTGTCCGACACCCGACTTCCGGAAGCTGCTTGCGTGTGCCAGATGGTGCACAACGGATCTCCTAACTAAGTTCTGTAGGCTAGGAAGTCTGTTCAGTAGGACGACACCTTACATTTGCATACCTAATCACCGACCTTTCAACGTCTCATCTGCATGTCTATCCCTGCCCCTTCCCCTGGCATACCCTCCAACATGACCCATTCCATCAGCTACAATATACTCCGCACCTCAGCTTCCAACTGTCACTCACCTGGTTAACTGAGTTACCTATAATTTTAAAAACTATTTGTCTCTTCAACAAAGGAGGTTACCATAGTAACTGACAGTTGGAAAATGAGGAGCAGAGTATTTTGTACCTAATGGAATGGGTCATGTTGGAGGGTATGCCAGGGGAAGGGACGGGGATAGACATGCAGATGAGGGTAAGTGGGCGGTGGTAAGCACTTCAGCACTGATCTGCACTCAGAAGGGCGGAACACACACGTAGGTCTGAATCAGGTCTATTGATTATTGTTTTTGTCATTGGTTATGCACTCTGGCCGTAGTACAGGGCACTTACATCCCGAATGTACAGCAAGGAAGACAAGACTTACATAATGCCGAGACAAAATTGATGCATATATGAAAAGAAGTAGAGAGGATCCGGCTGAGGGCCAGATTTACTAAGCTGCGAGAAAGGAAAAGTGGAGATGTTGCCCATAGCAACCAGTCAGATTCTAGCTCTCACTTTCCTATCCTACTAGGGAATGTCAGCTAGAATCTAATTGGTTGCTATGGGCAACATCTCCCTTTTTCCTTTCTCGCAGCTTAGTAAATCTGGCTCACAGAGAGGTTATAATACAAAGGGACAAGAGAAAAGCTGAAACACGAGGAGAGACACCACAGGGTTGGATTAAGACCTGTAATAGCCAAATAAGGAGGCTCCCTTGATCTTTCCTCACCTGGGCCAGGAGCTGCTATATACCCAAATCCTGCCATGTATAACCAGTCACCCAGAGATAGACGTTACAGACTATGGGCAGGATGTTTTTTTTATGAATGGGTAACTCAGGGTTGCCAACTCTCCCGGAATGTCTGGGAGACTCCCGAAATTTGGGCAGTTCTCCCGGTATCCTGGGAGAGCCGGCAAATCTCCAGTAAGGGACTTGAGGCCTGTGGTTTCATCGAAACCACGGCCTCAAATCCTGCCCCCTGACTAGCAACACTTGTATACTAGTGTTGCTAAGGACTTGATAACACAATTTGCGCCATCAAGCCCCGTCCCGATCCCTATTTCAACTAAAACGGGTAAGTATTTGTCAGGGGGCGGGGCCTATTTGCATAAATCGCATCATTAAGCCCTGCCCCCTGCATGCATAGTTCGGAGGGAAGCTGGCAACAGTCGGCAACCCTGGGGTAAGTATGGCAATCGGAGCACTTATTTAGTAATAGGTTTTTATATATCGCCATCAGATTACACAGCGCTTTACAGAGAATATTTCACATTTATCAGTCCCTGTTCCATTGAAGTTACATAGTGAGGTCCCTAACACGGACACAGTAGGGTTAATTTATTCAGCAGACTATTAACCTACCAGCATGTTTTTGGAGTGTGGGAGGAAACTGGAGCACCCAGAGGCAACCCACACAGACACAGGGAGAACATACAAACTCCACACAGATAAGGCCCAGTCCGGGAATTAAACTCATGACCTCAGCAGTGTGAGACACAAGCACTACTCATTGAGCCACCGTGCTTCTCACAATAACTGGCCAGGTGAGTAGGATTCTATGGGAAGATTTAGGGCTAGGCTGCGGGGATGGGAGCCTAAGGATTAGGCTGCGAGAAAGGGAGTTTTAGGATTAGGCTGCATGGAAGGGAGTCCTAGGGTCAGGCTGCAGGGAGGAGGGTATAAGGGTTAGGCTGCAGGGAGGGGAGTCTTAGGGTTAGACTACATGGAGGGGAGTCTTAGGGTCAGGCTGTGGGGAAGGGAGTCGTAGGGTCAGGATGTGGGGGAAGGGAGTCTTGTGGGATAGGCTGCAGGGAGGGAAGATCACTGCTGGAGCATTGTGTAGGTATAAAATCATTCTTACAGCTATTAATGAAACTTTACATTTTTTTTTTATGATTTGTTTACATAAAATCAGTCTTTGATGTAACGTTGGTGCCATCGCATTGCGCTCTCCGTCTCCAGTATACACCACTGTGTCATTCCCCTGCTTTTGCACAATGTATATAGTTACGTAGCTGTAATAGGCTTGGCTGCTCTGGGCCCATACTCAATGTGTTGTGATTGCACAGGAATCTCGAGGTTACGTTAAGTGCAGTTCCGGATTACACCCTGTGGAGGCCCCCTAGCCAGCTGAAAATCTCGGGGCGCACCCTAGAGAGATAACAATGAACTAAGTAGTGTGCCCGTCAGCCACTAGATGGAGGTGACCGTCACTGCTGTACCTTAAACGTGCGTAGGTCGCACTCGCAGCGAAATCTTCTGACAGCTGACAGCAGATGAGCTTTTAAGAGATAATCAGCAATGTGACTCTCATGTCTATGGTTTATGTACTTTAAGTTGTTAATGGGTACATGACAGGAATACTGGATTTTCAATCTAGTCTTTAATGTAAAGTTTTTGTTTCTTTGAGTTAATTCTTTTCTTTCTATCTATTGGAAGCAATTTAAGCTGGATTGTCATGTTCTTTCAAGATGAAATCAAAATGAGTTAGACCTGTTATTTTGGAGCCCCTAGACCGTTGCCTATTCTGCCTAATTGGTCATTCCGGCACTGGTTGTGAGCCCCTTGGGGTTGCACTCTGCCCACTCATTCTTTGTGATGTATAGGACATGATTGATGCAAAGTATGAAGGCAAAAACCTCAACCAAAGCAAAGCAATGTGAGAGATGAAGCTTTGTGTTCTGCTAGGATAAGAATCGCAGGCTCCATCATTCAATAGTGCATTAAGGAGGGAAGAAAAGGGGAGACTGCAACTCACTTAATTATATTTTTTTACTGTACTAGTGCCAAGAGATTGGTGAATCTTCGTTGCCAACTGTGGGGAGGAGAGTCTTAGGGTTAGGCTGCGGGGAGGAGAGTCTTAGGGTTAGGCTGCGGGGAAGGGAGGGTTAGTGTTAGGCTGTGGGGAAGGGAGGGTTAGGTTTAGGGTAATGGAAGGGGGCTTAGGGCCAGAATAGATTTTAGGCTTATCTTTCGGAGCAGGGGGGGAGGGTGAGAGTAATGGAAGGGGAGGGTTAGGGTAATGGAAGGGGAGGGTTAGGGTTAGGGTAATAGAAGGGGAGGGTTAGGGTAATGGCAATGGTGGTGTAGGGTAATGGCAGGGGTGGGTTAGGGTGAGGATTAGGATAATGGTTGCGATGGGATAAATACTCACCTCTCACTGCTGCAGATTCGTTTTGGAATGCTTGTCCTCAGTGAGACAAAAGCAATCGAATGCAGAACCAATTCAAAATTGTCTGGTATAGAACGCCCCTTTCGGAAAAAGGCTGTTCCCGTCAGCGACCCACACCCGTGCTAGAAGCATAAGTCAACTGTGAAATGGTGCCGCGTAGGCTCGATACTAATTCCTCCGCATCGGAACGCAGCATCGCGCGGAATACTTAACATTGGGTTTAATGCGTGGATCTACCATCACACGCAGGAGAGAAGGGGGCAGTATTTGGGAATAGCCTCTGCCACGGAGACGACGTACGGAGTGAATTATTCCCTCTGGATCCGATCCTCTGAGTGTGTTAAACGTCCGCAACTTTAATACGGACGCATGTGCGAGCTCCAGAGTTCAAGATCCTCAATATCCCAGCTTCCATGATGGAAGCCATTCCAACGGCGAGACGGGACGACTCTCCATGTGCATAAAAATGACGCATGGCGTGAGGGGGGATGTATTCACACCGTACAGTAAGGGTAAAGGGTTAAGCCCCTACATACCATTCTTATTTATGCACCGACCCCATCGTGCCTAAAATTTTAAGTAAGAGTCCTGTGTTCGGAAAAGACCACTCCCCTTGCGCATTAGGAACTTAGGTTCGTCTGATGATCTGCTAACGGAATTCTGCTGCTTCTTAAGTTCTGCTAGAGTTCCGTCTGCGAGCGGCATCAGAGTTGGGGATCATTCGGCCGTCAATTGCGCCGGCTGTAGATGACCACTTGATCTGAAAGATGATTGAATAACAGGTATATTACTGTCTATAATGAAACCGCAAATAAGTATAGAAGACAGTGTGTGTGTGTGTGTGTGTGTGTGTGCGTGTGTGTATATATATATATATATACACATACACATACTGTATATATACACACACACACACACATATATTTGGGTGTCTCCCTCTTGGCTTTGTCTGCTTTCCCCCTCTCAGCCCCCACCGGCTCCCGGTGACGCAGGGATCTCTCTGCAGTGCAGAATGAGTCATTGTAAGTCCGAGGAGAGTTTAATCACGGACTGAAGGGGAGACGACAGGAATGTGCTGCTGAGACTGTGTGTGTCACCTACGAATGCGTTCATCCCCTGCGTGCGCCAACTGCACCCTTACTCTCTCCACCCGAAAACCGCAACTTCTGTGTCACCGTCTCCGGATCGCGACAAGTTCCCCCCCCCAAAAATAAAAATGAAATAAAAAGAGGGGAAAATACCCTCCAGTATCGATGAAAACGGGATGTGACGGTCGCAAACGGTCTCACAGTTAGCGCCGTACATCGAGAGGATGAGAAATCTGTTCCGATTATCGGACTGGAAACAGACCTCCGATGTCCAATGGTGGGTCCCCGCAGCATGCTCACTAGCGCAGGATAGCCACACCCTACATTAACCCTTTCCGCACTATCTCCACGAATAGCGGAAGCCAGTCGCTACCATTATAATTTTCATTCCCCTCCCCCCCCCCCCCGCCCGCTCTCA
>WWET01000094.1:134225-153094 GCA_011038615.1 Limnodynastes dumerilii | reverse complement strand
TCTGCCCCTCCCCCTGCATGGGAACCTAGACAGAAGTGAACTATGAGTGTGCCCCTCCCCCTGCAGGGGAACACAGACAGAAGTGAGCTATGAGTCTGCCCCTCCCCGTGCAGGGTGATACAGACAGAAGGGAGCTATGAATCTGCCCCTCCCCCTGTAGGGTGACAAATCCCCCCAAAAAAGGTTATAAAACAAACATAAAGCAAACAAAAATCAGCCAAAAAAAACCCAAAACCATTGTTGAATGCGAGGAACAAAATGCTAAAACAAACAAACCAGAAAATCCAAACTAAATGAATAACAAATCATTTGAGTCAGTTTCTAGTATTGCCGTTTATTGACTGAAATAACCATTGTCCTTATTTCATGCTGTAACGGCTGATATATCCCAGCTAAGCCTGTATCCAGCTCTGTAATCTTGACAACCGGAGGAAGTAACAGAAGGGAATGACTTTCAGCTCAGTGTTGACTTGCTGCCTCTGCTTATTGCAGCCACCTGACTCTCACCTGCACAGGGAAAGGAAAATCTCCATCATCCATAGAATGACAGGTCTTGTTCATCAATATGTGCTTTATTTCATGGTTACTACAAGCTCTGCAATGTCGACCTCCAGTGTTCCCAGGACTGGATTGAGAGCCATGTGGGCCTGGGGCTAAAAATGATCAAGGGCCCTCAGTATATAATATGCTTTGGAGGAGGGTGTCAGTCCCTGACATTCATCCTTATGCACTGCATTGAGAGGCCTGCAAATCTGCAGTGTGTGTGGTGGGCCTATTTTCAGATGGAGGCCTGGGACTAGTCTCATTAGCCCCATTGTTCAGCTGGCCCTGAATGCTCCAATAAGGTTCAGGGGATCAGGAGGAAAAACTAAGCCAACAAGGGGATCATACATGGTATCTACACCTAGAAATCTGCAGTTTTGGTGTCCCCTGACCCAGTTTTCTTCTCTCCTCTTAAGCTGATTAATCACTTTTGCAATCCTCTTTGGATTCATCACCTGCACAGACTGTCTACACCAGCAGTTCTCGGCCTTTGTTTTCGGGGGGAGTACCATTTACCCGCTATGGAATCAGGTCCATATTTTGCAGTGGTTCTAAAGTACATTTTCTACATAATCCATTTAGTCCTCTAGATATTTTATTCAGTATCTAGAGGGCTCAATGGATTATGGTATTGTGCCACGTTAAGTACAAGCATGGCTGCAACCTCCTGACAAGCTTACCCTGTGGCCCTGCCTTCCACCAGACAGGGGTCCAAGTACCACCAGTGATACTAGTACCATTGGTTGAGAACCCCTTGGTAGACACAACCCTACAGCAAGACCACAGTGGCAGATACGACACATAATCTACACTTTTACGGCAGACTTTTAACCTGCATCTGCTGCAACTTACCAGCTGAAGGAATCATTTGCGTTCGCACTCTTGCACTGCGGCAATCTCCGATTCAACACCGATACAACAGACAGCTTAACCGCTGGATCGGTGCCGGTAGCTTTGTAATACTTTGTAATAAGTAATATTTGTGTATCAGAACGGGTGCAATGTCGATTGTTCCTGTTTCCACAAGGTACATGTTCCCAATGCCATTAAGTGGAGGCTGCTAGAGGGCGATATTTAGAGTTAGGCTGTGGAGAGGGGAGGGTTAGGGTTAGCTGTGAGCAAGGATGATTAGGGCTAGTCTGCGTAGAAGGGAGGGTTAAAGCTAGGGGTTAGGGTTAGGGAAGGGGTAAGGTTAGGCTTGCGGGATGAGAATGGTTAAGAGAGGATTAAGGTTAGGCTGTGGGAAAATAAGGTTAGGGTTAGGAGAGAGGTAAGGTTAGGCTGTGGAACGAGGAGGGTTAGGGGAGGTGTAAGGTTAGGCTTGCGTGATGGGAATGGCTAGGGGAGGGGTAAGGTTAGGCTTACATGATAAGGATGGTTAGGCTTGTGGGATAAGAATGGTTAGGGGAGGATTAAGGTTAGGCTGTAGGACAAGGAGGGTTAGTTGAGGGGTAAGGTTAGGCTTGCTGGATGAGAATGGTTAGGGGAGAGTTAAGGTTAGGCTCTAGGACAAGGATTATGGTTGGGGGAGGGGTAAGGTTAGGACTTTGTAATAAGTAATATTTGTGTATCAGAACGGGTGCAATGTCGATTGTTCCTGTTTCCACAAGGTACATGTTCCCAATGCCATTAAGTGGAGGCTGCTAGAGGGCGATATTTAGAGTTAGGCTGTGGAGAGGGGAGGGTTAGGGTTAGCTGTGAGAAAGGATGATTAGGGCTAGGCTGCGTAGAAGGGAGGGTTAAAGCTAGGGGTTAGGGTTAGGGAAGGGGTAAGGTTAGGCTTGCGGGATGAGAATGGTTAAGAGAGGATTAAGGTTAGGCTGTGGGAAAATAAGGTTAGGGTTAGGAGAGAGGTAAGGTTAGGCTGTGGAACGAGGAGGGTTAGGGGAGGTGTAAGGTTAGGCTTGCATGATGAGGATGGCTAGGGGTGGGGGTAAGGTTAGGCTTGCATGATATGGATGGTTAGTCTTGTGGGATAAAAATGGTTAGGGGAGGATTAAGGTTAGGCTGTAGGACGAGGAGGGTTAGTTGAGGGGCAAGGTTAGGGTTGCTGGAGGAGAATGGTTAGGGGAGAGTTAAGGTTAGGCTGTAGGACAAGGATAGTTATGGTTGGGGGAGGGGTAAGGTTAGGCTGCAGGACGAGGATGGTTAGGGTTAGGGGAGGGGTAAGGTTAAGCTTGTGGGATGAGAATGGTTAGGGGAGGGTTCAGGTTAGGCTGTGGGACAAGGATGGTTAGTGAAGGGTTAAGCTTAGGTTCTGAGAAGGGGATGATTAGTAGTTAGGATGAAAAAAACCCGTCTTTCACTGTTGGACTCTTTCATACACAGCCATCAAATGAACGATGGTTAAGGTTAGGCTGCAGTAAGGGAATGGTTAGGGTTAGCCTGCAGAGAGGGGACGGTTAGGGGTAAGCTGCGGGACAGGGATGTTAAGATTAAGCTGTGGAGAGGAGACGATTAAGGTTAGGCTGCGGGACAAGGATGCTTAGAGTTAGGGTAGGGTGAGGATCAAGTTTAGGTTGCAGGAAGGAGACGGTTAGGTTTAGGATGAAGAAAATAGCACCCGTCACCGTCGGAATCTTCATTGGAACAATTCCGTCTCACCGGAAGCTGCCAAAAACTGTCAGAGGTCGTCATTTCATCGCCAGAAAGCGAGCTGTCGAAATGCAGATCATCGGAGCAACAAACTACACACTACAAAATGACGTCATCTTATGATGTCACACTCGAAAGAAGAACTGGATAAAGCGGTCGCTGGAGTGCACACACTTGTATATTGTTCAGATGGTCGGTGGTCAGATCGCCTGCATTTTAAGCACACACTTACCCAATGTCGGGCCAACAGGACGGTCGTGAGGGTGGGATTAGGCATAAATTGGTGCAGTGTGTACCCAGCTTTAGTGTAGCCGCTCATGGACAAAAGAGGAACTTGCTCGGTGAGAGGGGGCAGTATTGATGGTCGTCTTGAGACCCCACCCAAAATCACTTCCGAAAACTCAATTATAATTAGCAATTACACCCCCTTCAACCACAGTAGTTATGCTGCTGAATACATGTTGTATTATTATTATTTATTATTAACAGGTTTTTATATAGTGCTTTACAGAATATATTCCACATTCACATCAGTCCCAGCCCCATTAGAGCTACATTCTAAGGTCCCTAACACACATACACAAGGGTTCATTTATTCAGCAGCCAATTAACCTACCAGCATGTTATTCTAGTGTGGGAGGAAACCAGAGCACCTGCAGAAATCCCACACAGACACGGGGAGAACATACAAACTCCACACATATAAGGTCTAGTCTGGGAATCGAACTCATGACCTCAGTGCTGTGAGACAATTTACATAGTGTGCATTATGTAGCACTTTACAATGTTTCAGCAACCTTTCCCATCAGATTCTGCCCCATTGGAGCTTACAGAATTCACATGACCTGCTACCTTCCTCCTGGAGCACCTGGAGGAAACCCACACAGACTCAAGGAGAACCAACAACCTCCACACTCATGACCCCAGTGCTGAGCAGCAGAACAGCTACCCCTTGAGGCAACAAACTTATTGCAGGTCCTCACGTCAGTGCTATTTCCATCACCTCACCTTCCCAGATCATGAGATTCAAGAAGAAACCTAGTGAAATGGAGAAGAAGTCAATCAGATGCCGGTGTGTGGATTCCTGCTTCATCAGGAGTTTTGACCTTGGGAATAGGCAACAAATAAATATAAAGAATAAAGAAAATAAAGAATAAATAAACCAACTGCGTTGACTTGAATTGCTGCAGCTGTCTGGAGGCTGCAAGAGGAAGCTACACGCTCCTTAGTCAAAATGTACAACCAAACAAAGAATGCGTATTCGAAGACAGCGCCGCTGTCAATTCAATAGTTTAAAGTGTCAGCAAACTGCAGATTTAAAGTCCCGAATAAAGTCCTTTGTGGTTGATCCACAGAACAATCTTCCATTTAAAGCCTCGTATTCTAGAAAGGATATGTTATAAGTGAGAGAGAGAAATGCGATGAATTTGTATTAGTAAATAAAAATAACAACTTTTGTTAGGTAACAGAAAAAACCCACAATCATTACAATAAAATTTTATAGAGACATAGAGCAATCCTACCAAGATAAAGAAGAATGTAATGAATGCTCGGATTGGTTATTTGTTGGCAGCGCTGGAAGGATAGCCGAAGTGACCACTGAAGGAGTCTTTTTGGAGGTGAGAACCCTTTTCTCAAACATAGTTCCTTTCAAGCCTATATGGATTATATGGGGAAAAGGGCCTGTATTCAGAGTACCGGACGGTGTTTAGCGATTTTTACTACTGCGCATGCATAGTCATTTTTAATAGTAATCTACGTATCTTTTTCTTTTAGACCGCATTTACGCAATTTACCTAAGAAAAAGAGACGTAGATTACGTTAAAAAATTACTGCGCAGTAGTAAAAATTGCTAAACACCGGGCGAATATGTTATACGTCCAGTACTCTGAATATAGGCCAAGGTGAGTGCATAGGAAGTTTGCTTTAAAAAAAAAAAATCATATTTTTTCCTCTGTATTGTCCAAAAGAATCTTGACTAAAGGGACAGATTTACTAAGCTTGTAGGTTTGGAAAAGTGGAGATGTTTTTGCCATAGCAACCAATCAGATTCTAGCTCTCACTTTCCTATTACATACTAGAGAATGTCAGCTAGAATCTGATTGGTTGCTATGGGCAACTCTCCACTTTTACAAACCTGCTGCTTAGTAAATCTGACCCAAGGACTTCTTGCAGACTTCCAAAAGAGCAGGACATCATGAATCATGGTTGCATGGTCAAAGCCTTTAAAGTGTCCTTAGACCTCTCCTCTTGCACAAGATCTATGAAATGTTCCATCACCCCTATGATGGGCAATGACCTTTATAACTCCCACGTGTGTGACTTGCAAACCCCTGAAATTCAATTTAGTGGCTATACATGAGTTCATAAGATGAACAATATTGGTTTCGGTGTCTGTGGACATCAGCTAGCTACGGGGATCAGCCTTGCTTGCTTGACACAAGAAGCAGGATGGTAGTGTATTTTCACGGTGTCCAACTAATTAGGCGGCCAAAAATTCCACATGAGGAGCCCAACGTTTATGTTAACACTGTGCCTATGAAATAGCTTAAGGGTATGAAATGTAATGTTGTCTGCTTCATAATTAGGGACTATGGGCCAGATCCAGACCCCGGCATGCACGGAAAGTCTGAAGTTACGCTCTCGTAGTGGGAAGTGCATGCCCCCTGCAATCCCTGCTCCTATCTTAATTTTACGACTACCATATGGCCGCAGACCTAGTTGTAGGCTATCCCCCCTAGATTGACGCTTCCGACATCTTCTAACAGAGGGACTGGATTACTTTCCCAAGTGGGCGGGGCTTAGTATTACAGTACATTATAGCTGTGTATATCTCTGTGCAGTAATACAGATTTCTATAACATACACACAGGATAGAGAATGTCCAGCAACACTGCCATTACCAGTAACACACTATACCATTCTATCTGTAACAATCATATTTTTTCCTCTGTATTGTCCATGAGAATCTTGACTCAAGGGACAGATTTACTAAGCTTGTAGGTTTGGAAAAGTGGAGATGTTTTTGCCATAGCAACCAATCAGATTCTAGCTCTCACTTTCCTATTACATACTAGAGAATGTCAGCTAGAATCTGATTGGTTGCTATGGGCAACTCTCCACTTTTACAAACCTGCTGCTTAGTAAATCTGACCCAAGGACTTCTTGCAGACTTCCAAAAGAGCAGGACATCATGAATCATGGTTGCATGGTCAAAGCCTTTAAAGTGTCCTTAGACCTCTCCTCTTGCACAAGATCTATGAAATGTTCCATCACCCCTATGATGGGCAATGACCTTTATAACTCCCACGTGTGTGACTTGCAAACCCCTGAAATTCAATTTAGTGGCTATACATGAGTTCATAAGATGAACAATATTGGTTTCGGTGTCTGTGGACATCAGCTAGCTACGGGGATCAGCCTTGCTTGCTTGACACAAGAAGCAGGATGGTAGTGTATTTTCACGGTGTCCAACTAATTAGGTGGCCAAAAATTCCACATGAGGAGCCAAACGTTTATGTTAGCAATGTTCTTATGAAATAGCCTAAGGGTATGAAATGTAATGTTGTCTGCTTCATAATTAGGGACTATGGGCCAGATCCAGACCCCGGCATGCACGGAAAGTCCGAAGTTACGCTCCCGTAGTGGGAAGTGCATGCCCCCTGCAATCCCTGCTCCTATCTTAATTTTTTACGACTACCATATGGCCGCAGGCCTAGTTGTAGGCTATCCCCGCCTATTACATTATGTACCTTAGTACTTAAGCTGTCGGAACATCTGGCGCGCTTATGCACAGATGTTCCGAGACAGGGGACTTACACAAGTCATGACTTGCGTACGTCTCCTGTCGCACTTAATTCTGGATCTGGCCGTAGATCCTAAGATCCGAATTTCGGATTGGTTTGCGCCTACTTTTTCATTCTATACACGCATCTGTGCTACCCAATCAGAACACATTGTGACCCATCAAGACTTAAGAAGATTGACGCTTCCGACATCTTCTAACAGAGGGACTGAATTACTTTCCCAAGTGGGCGGGGCTTAGTATTACAGTACATTATAGCTGTGTATATCTCTGTGTAGTAATACAGATTTCTGCCTCGCCCTCATTTTCCATTCCCAGGAAAGGCCAGGGGGTAATCTGCTAGCAACAGAAACAAAATGCTCCAGCAACACTGCCATTACCAGTAACAGACTATACCATTCTATCTGTAACATACACACAGGATAGAGAATGTCCAGCAACACTGCCATTACCAGTAACACACTATACCATTCTATCTGTAACACACATACAGAATAGAGAATGTCCAGCAACACTGCCATTACCAGTAACACACTATACCATTTTATCTGTTACACACACACAGGATAGAGAATGTCCAGTAAAACTACCATTACCCAGTAACACACTATACCATTCTATCTGTAACATACACACAGGATAGAGAATGTCCAGCAACACTGCCATTACCAGTAACACACTATACCATTCTATCTGTAACATAAAACGCAGAAATGTCCTTTACACATATATACAAAAATATGATAAGCCACCAGCCATCGTCAAGGCCTAACTGTGCTGCACCTCTGCACTGGAATGACCTCCCTTCTTCATGCAGACTGTCCCCCACATTGCAGGTCTTCAAGCGCTCACTCAAAATGCACCTGTTCAGGAGAGCCTACCCCTACTCCACTTAACATCCTCAGTGCATCCTACATCTATCCTTTCTTCTCCTTCCTTCCCCCTCTCCTCCACTCACACCAGCAGTCCACTTCCTTTGCCCTCCTTAAGTCTTCTGTATGTTCATCCCTCCCACTTAGGCCCTGATTCAGAGATTGAAAATAAGAATTTAAAGTTACACCTGGGCTAAACCATGTTGATTTTCCCCCTCTCCTCCACTCACACCAGCAGTCCACTTCCTTTGCCCTCCTTAAGTCTTCTGTAAGTTCATCCCTCCCACTTAGTGTATTAGCTCACGTGAGCAGGACCCTCCATCCTAGTGTTGTTGCCTCATCCACCACTACCCCCTCACCTCATACCCTCTTGTCACCCTCTGCTACCCTTTTACCCCGTCCCCACTTAGTGGTTCTGTCTCAACTTCTCACTGCGCTCTATACCCTCCTCTCTGATCTGCCAAGCTTGACACCATGCATTTTGCCTTGCTGTCTGTGCTTGCTTCACTTTACTGTAGTTTTGTGGTAATTTTATATTTATATTGTATTTTATTATGTACTATGCAAATTAACTTGACTCCCCCTGAAATCAACATGGTTTTGCCCAGGTGTAACTTTAAATTCTTATTTTCAGCCTCTGAATCAGGCCCTTAGTGTATTATCCCACATGAGCAGGACCCTCCATCCTAGTGTTGTTGCCTCCTCCACCACTACCCCCTCACTTCATACCCTCTTGCACCCTCTGCTACCCTTTTACCCCTTCCCACTTGGTGGCTCTGTCTCAACTTCTCACTGCGATCTATACCCTCCTCTCTGATCTACCAAGCTTGACACCACGCATTTTGCCTTGCTGTCTGTGCTTGCTTCACTTTACTGTATTTTTGTGGTAATTTTATATTTATATTGTATTTTATTATGTACCATGCTGTCCATCCCTGTCCTGTATATCTGTTCCTTATATCATTATGTACCATGCTGTCCATCCCTGTCCTGTATGTCTGTACTGTATATTATTATGTACTATGCTGTCCATCCCTGTCCTGTATGTCTGTACTGTATATTATTATGTACTATGCTGTCCATCCCTGTCCTGTATGCATCCCTGTCTTGTATGTCTGTACTGTATATTATTATGTACTGTGCTGTCCATCCCTGTCCTGTATGTCTGTGCTGTATATTATTATGTACTATGCTGTCCATCCCTGCCCTGTATGTCTGTACTGTGTATTATTATGTACTATGCTGTCCATCCCTGCCTTGTATGTCTGTACTGTGTATTATTATGTACTATGCTGTCCATCCCTGCCTTGTATGTCTGTACTGTGTATTATTATGTACTATGCTGTCCATCCCTGCCTTGTATGTCTGTACTGTGTATTATTATGTACTATGCTGTCCATCCCTGCCTTGTATGTCTGTACTGTGTATTATTATGTACTATGCTGTCCATCCCTGCCTTGTATGTCTGTACTGTGTATTATTATGTACTATGCTGTCCATCCCTGCCCTGTATGTCTGTACTGTATATTATTATGTACTATGCCCTCCATCCCTGCCCTGTCTGTCTGTACTGTATTTCGTACAGCGCTGTGGACACCTTGTGGTGCCTTATAAATAAACAATAATAATAACTTTAACAATGAGAGTCTTAATGTTGGGTCATATATATATACATGTGTATTTAAATTGAGAGTTAACTTACCAGGAGGCCCCCCTTAATGCCTCCAAAATAGCTGCTGTGGAACAACATCCCCTCTCAGCTGCCGTTCAAGTGCATGAAAGGCTGGGACAAAGGAAAGAAAATGCCCCATTAACACTGCCATTACCCAGTAACAGACAATACCGTTCTATCCTGGAGGGTAAGGGATAGGCTGTGGGGCATGGAAGGTTAGGACTGAACAAGGGGAAGGTTAAGGTTATACTGCAGGAAATGGAGGGATTGGAAAGGATTTGCTAAAAACACTTACAGTACCTTACGGCAGATGACTCTTTCCACTCTAGGGGCCAGATTTGCTAAGCTGCGGGTTTGGATAAGTGGAGATGTTGCCTATAGCAACCAATTTGATTGTAGCAGACATTTCTAATGTAATATGAAAATGATAGCTTAAATTTGATTGGTTGCTATGGGCAACATCTCCACTTTTCCTTTCTTGACGCTTAGTAAATCTGACCCTAGGAGTCGCAGCACTGCTGCTTTCTACAATGGGGTCTGCTGCAATTGTCAGGAGTCTCCATTATGGCTGCCGACAGAGGGGAAAGCCGGGACTACTAGTGAGGGCTGTAGTGATCTGCATGTCGGGTAAAGAGCTAATGACATTGGGCTGGATCCAGAATTGAGTTACTCCTGGGATAAACCATGGTGATTGCAGGGGAGTCATATTTCATCTGTTGCAAACAGTATTAGAGTTGAGAAGTGATATTTCCCAGCCCAAGTCTAAATAACAGTGTGATAGTAACGCTGGTCAGTGTCTGTGTGCAGTAAGCAATTCAAAGATATATCCCTGCATGCAAAGAATACAATTAACTAGACTCCCCCTGCAATCAACATGGTTTAGCCCAGGAGTAACTCATTTCAAGCACTTACTTAAGTCTGGATCCAGCCCATTTCCATTACAATGACATGCAAAAAATAAACAACATCATCAACATACAAGACCGGGACACGGTGCATTAAACGCGGATGACAAACCGCGGCTGTTCTCAGGCATTGCTCATCTACAGTGTCGTCCTACTGTGCCGCTGCTGTTATTATTCGCCGTAAAAGTCGACGAATACTATTTATTAAATAAAGTGTGTTTCTTAATTAATAATAGATGTAATAGATGGCAAACACATTTAATAAAAGTCTTCCTGGTGGGAATTTGTATCATTTATGGCTCTCAATGGTGTTTGTGTGCACTGTACACTGATGTATTGTGAATAAAGGATCTATTAATATGTGAGCTTCAATGGGTTTAGAGGCCTACCGTAACCCTCCCTAACAACCTAACCTTAGGCCACAGAGAAGGGGCAGATAAGGTTAGGCTGCTGGACAAGAGTAGATAGGGCTAGGGGATGGTTAGGGTTAGGGGTGGATAGGATTAGGGGATGGTTAGAGCTAGGGGATGCTTAGGGCTAGAGCAGGGGTCAGCAATCCGCGGCTCCGGAGCCACATGCAGCTCTTTCAGCCATCTGCTGCGGCTCCCTGCAGAACTACAAGTCCAGCAGTCCAGGAACCTTCTGTATGAGCACTGCCGTCTGCCAGTCTTCATGGCAGGGAGCGGGGGATGACATCCCGCTCCCCGCTATGAAGACTGGCAGACGGCAGTGCTCATACAGAAGGTTCCTGGACTGCTGGACTTGTAGTTCTGCAGGGAGCCGCAGCAGATGGCTGAAAGAGCTGCATGTGGCTCCGGAGCCGCGGATTGCTGACCCCTGCTCTAGCCCTAAGCATCCCCTAGCTCTAACCATCCCCTAATCCTATCCACCCCTAACCCTAACCATCCCCTAGCCCTATCTACTCTTGTCCAGCAGCCTAACCTTATCTGCCCCTTCTCTGTGGCCTAAGGTTAGGTTGTTAGGGAGGGTTACGGTAGGCCTCTAAACCCATTGAAGCTCACATATTAATAGATCCTTTATTCACAATACATCAGTGTACAGTGCACACAAACACCATTGAGAGCCATAAATGATACAAATTCCCACCAGGAAGACTTTTATTAAATGTGTTTGCCATCTATTACATCTATTATTAATTAAGAAACACACTTTATTTAATAAATAGTATTCGTCGGCTTTTACGGCGAATAATAACAGCAGCGGCACAGTAGGACGACACTGTGGATGAGCAATGCCTGAGAACAGCCGCGGTTTGTCATCCGCGTTTAATGCACCAATGCACCGTGTCCCGGTCTTGTATGTTGATGTTGTTTATTTTTTGCATGTCATTGTAATGGAAATGGGCTGGATCCAGACTTAAGTAAGTGCTTGAAATGAGTTACTCCTGGGCTAAACCATGTTGATTGCAGGGGGAGTCTAGTTAATTGTATTCTTTGCATGCAGGGATATATCTTTGAATTGCTTACTGCACACAGACACTGACCAGCGTTACTATCACACTGTTATTTAGACTTGGGCTGGGAAATATCACTTCTCAACTCTAGTACTGTTTACAACAGATGAAATACGACTCCCCTGCAATCAATGCAAGGGGGAGAGATTGGATGAATATATACACTGTACACACACACAAACTGGATAACTAAGTGCTTACAAGGCTGTGCTTCGATTGTATTGTAGCCCTGTATGACCAAGTCTGCTGTGTAAATGACATGGCCGCGGCAGGAGGATCCGGGTAGGGAGGAAGACATAAAGGTTACTAGAGCAGGGAAGCTGGGCACATACAAGGGGCATAAAACTGGCTGGGGACATATAAGGTAAAAACAAATATATGCAGTGTTATCTTCATTTTACACGTCAAAAGGGTTCTGTGGCTCCCGAGGTTTTCGTTTCTGGGGGATACGGGTCGAAGTAGCTCTTTGAGTGTCGAAGGATGCCTACCCCTGGGCTAGGGGATGGTAAGGGCTAGGGGATGGTTAGGGTTAGGGGATGGTAAGGGCTAGGGGATGGTTATGGTTAGGAGAGGAGGGGAGGGGTACAGTTACCCCATTGGAGAAGAGAGAGAGTCTGTGCGTAGGTTCAACTACGCACAGTAAGATAAGGTAGACCTATGGCACTCTTTAGGTACCTAAAAACGGGGGTCGGGTAAGGGCACAATTGCGTGCGATTTGCACGTCTGTTTAGAAATAAGTCACAAATTTTATCTTAATTGTGCCTAACTCTAAGTCAGGCTCTGTTGGAAACCAGAGATGGTGGCAGGCTGCCCAGAAAGCTTTTGGTGCAGTAAATCACCAACCACTAGAACCTCCTCACTAACCATCAGCATTTAGAAAAAAAATCTTTCAACGTCATATACGAGAATTGATACAATGGACAAGATTAGCTCAGCAATGTATGAATGTCATCAAACATGAAGTCAACGGGGTCGTCTTCTTGTCAACACTAGGGATGACAGTATTGTTATCTCGACCTTAGCGTTGCTGATATTTAAATTACTGACAAGGGGCTTGGTTAGGGGATGGTTAGGGTTAGGGGATGGTTAGGGTTAGGGGATGGTTAGGGCTAGGGGATGGTTAAGGGAGGAGGGGAGGTGTACACTTATCACATTGGATTCTTTGCACCATAAACTACCAATAAGAGAAAGGCAAAATCTGTGCGTAGTACCAACTACGCACAGTAAGATAAGGTAGACCTATGGCACTCTTTAGGTACCTAAAAACGGGGGCCGGTTAGGGGCACAATTGCAAGCGATTTGCACGTCTGTTTAGAAATAAGTCACGAATTTTGACTTAATTGTGACTAAGTCTAGATCAGGCTCTGTTGGAAACCAGAGATGGTGGCAGGCTGCCCGGAAAGCTTTTGGTGCAGTAAATCACCAACCACTAGAACCTCGGGCCTGATCCAGAGCTACGAAATTGGCCGATTTCGAGCGAGCGTACGACCGTTTTTTGCGTATTTTCGTACAAAAATTCGCACTGCGCATGCCCAGTATGACAGCTTCCGGTCGGCTGGACAACATGAGCGTATAGCGGTCGTATTGTGTGCGAATTGTTCGCTCGAGGGGCGTGCGTTCAGTACGACGGTCGCCTGGGCGCTCGTTTTACTACACGGAGGCGAAGATAGCCATTTAAATTGTACAGTATGGGCGTGCTAAGCCCGTACGCTTTGCGTAATATGTGCGAAAATTCGTACGGCTGACGATAGTACCTAGTGTAGGGTATAGCCGCCGTAAGCAAGTACTTTACAATGGGAGTGTTAGGGGCGTGTATGTTTATACGCACGGCCGAACGTACGCATTCGCCCGTCGTGCGAAAATTTCGTACCTCTGGATCAGGCCCCTCCTCACTAACCATCAGCATTTAGAAAAACAATCTTTCAGCGTCATATACAGGAATTGATACAATGGACAAGATTAGCTCAGCAATGTATGAATGTTATCAAACATGAAGCCAAAAGGGTCGTCTTCTTGCCAACACTAGGGATGACAGTATTGTTATCTCGACCTTAGCGTTGCTGATATTTAAATTACTGACAAGGGGCTGGATCCAGACTTAAGAAGGAGCTTGAAATTACGAGAGGAAAGTTACTCCATGATGATTGCAGAGGAGTCATATTGCATCTATATTTCATCTGTTACACACAGTGAGGTGATGTTTCCTATCCCAAGTCTAAGGTTAGGTTAAGGGTTATGTTTAGGGTTAGGCTTAGGTTAGGTTAAGGGTTATGTTTAGGGTTAGGCTTAGGTTAGGTTAAGGGTTATGTTTAGGGTTAGGCTTAGGTTAGGTTAAGGGTTATGTTTAGGGTTAGGCTTAGGTTAGGTTAAGGGTTATGTTTAGGGTTAGGCTTAGGTTAGGTTAAGGGTTAGGGTTACATTTAGGGTTAAGTTTAGGTCGTGAGTTAGGTTTGGACTTACAGTTAGCAATAGTGCTAACCTTGGGCTGGATCCAGACTTAAGAAGGAGCTTGTAATTAAGGTCCGGATTCACAGTTACGTAGTTTTCGTCTTTAGTACGTTGTTTTAAGAATTGAGCTACTACGCATGTGTAGTAACTTATTTACGCTATCTATGTACCATTTCTGTACGTAGATTGTGTAAGCGCGGTAGTAGCTCAATTCTTAAAACGTACGTAAGACAAAAACTACGTAACTGTGAATCCGGACCTTAATTACAAGCTCCTTCTTAAGTCTGGATCCAGCCCAAGGTTAGCACTATTGCTAACTGTAAGTCCAAACCTAACTCACGACCTAAACTTAACCCTAAATGTAACCCTAACCCTTAACCTAACCTAACCCTAAACATAACCCTTAACCTAACCTAAGCCTAACCCTAAACATAACCCTTAACCTAACCTAAGCCTATCCCTAAACATAACCCTTAACCTAACCTAAGCCTAACCCTAAACATAACCCTTAACCTAACCTAAGACTAACCCTAAACCTAACCCTAAACATAACCCTTAACCTAACCTAAGCCTAACCCTAAATATATCCCTTAACCTAACGTAAGCCTAACCCTAAACATCACCCTTAACCTAACCTAAGCCTAACCCTAAACATAACCCTTAACCTAACCTAAGCTTAACCCTAAAAATAACCCTTAACCTAACCTAAGCCTAACCCAAAACATAACTCTTAACCTAACCTAAGCCTAACCCTAAACATAACCCTTAACTTAACCTAAGCCTAACCCTAAACCTAACCCTAAACATAACCCTTAACCTAACCTAAGCCTAACCCTAAACATAACCCTTAACCTAACCTAAGCCTAACCCTAAACATAAGCCTTAACCTAACCTAAGCCTAACCCTAAAAATAACCCTTAACCTAACCTAAGCTTAACCCTTAACCTAACCTAAGCCTAACCCAAAACATAACCCTTAACCTAACCTAAGCCTAACCCTAAACATAACCCTTAACCTAACCTAAGCCTAACCCTAAACATAACCCTTAACCTAACCTAAGACTAACCCTAAACATGTTGGCGTTGGCGTTGACGTTGGCACATGGAGGAAAGGATGGAGAGGTGCACCCCCCAGCATTATATATGTGGTCCTCAACGAAGGTCATTTATGACATAACGATTCTTATGTTCACATCCCCCGATCAAAAATTACTTAATTATCCACCATCATAGACATTCACTATCCATGCATCTGCGTGATTGCATCCCTAATTACTCCCTTTGTACTGACTTCCGTTAGCCAGGAAACAGTCGAGTTCCTTTGTGATGGACGCAATCTCAGCATTGCCATATTAACTTCAATCTACGGGGAAACCTTATTGATTTTTATTCATTCGATGGGGACACCTGATTGACTTTTCTACGCTCGACAGGGATGCCTGATCCACTATTCTACACTCAACAGGGACGTAGTGAGTCTGACAGGTGATAAAGCTTCCAAGAGTAGAGGCAAGAACTCCATTTAATATCACTATGGGCTGGATGCAGAACAACGTCCGTCGCCCATAATACGTCCATCAGATGCTGAAAATAGCTACTGCGCATGTATAGTAACTAATTTACGTAATCTACGTATCGTTTCATTACGTAGATTGCGTATATGCTATCTTAAAGACCGCATAGATGCAATCTACGAAACGATACATAGATTACGTAAATTCATTAATATGCATGCGCAGTAGCTATTTTCGGCATCTGACAGACGTATTATGGGCGACGGACGTTGTTCTGGATCCAGCCCAAAGTTATGCTACAGTTAAGGTTAGGCTACGGTTAGGGATAGGCCAGGGTTGGGTTAGGATACATTTAGGGTTAGGTTTAGACTTTGGTTAGGATAAGACCAGAGTTGGGTTCAGGTTAGGATACAGCTAGGGTTAGGCTAGAGTTGGGTTTAGGGTAAGGCTTTGGTTAGGGTTAGGCTAGGGTTCGGTTAGAGTTAAGATTCAATTAGGGTTAGGCTATGGTTGGGTTTAGGGTACGGCTTTGGTTAGGGTTAGGTTAGAGTTGGGTTAGGGTTAGGATACAGATAGGGTTGGGTTAGGGTAAAGTTTTGGTTAGGTTTAGGCTACAGTTAAGGTTAAGCTATGGTTAGGGTTTGAGGTAAGGTGCTGAACTTGTCAGGGTTTTTACTGCCAGGGACCCTAAGGACGACCTAAGAATACTGCCATCCTTAATGATGTTATCCCAGTCGAGTTCCTCTTTGACAGCATTCGAACCCTTTTATGGCTAATGGGGTAGATCCAGACCTAAGTACGTTAGCGATTTGATGCTAGCCGGTGACGTAAAATTGCCCATTTGTATTTATTGTGCATGCGCGTGGCAGATGATGCACCTCTGAACTCTGAACGTACACGCCATCAGGGTAATTACGAATGAAGGGGTGCGGGTATCCATACGACACCCCTAATTATGTGTTGTAGGTGGAGGGAGGCATTTAAATCGTACAGTATGGGCCTGGTTAGGGCGTCACGTACGTGAATCCATTATGTATGTCAGTACCTACGCTTTGAAAAGTTACGTACGAGCGAGGGGAGCGGATAGGGGAGTGCATTGAAACTATGCTAGCGTAAATATGCTACGTGATGTAACGAAACTATCACTTAGGTCTGGATCGGGCCCAATGGGGCTGATCCAGAATAACGCCCGCCGTCGCTTTTCAGCCGATCTGCGCATGCGCCGGGCAGATGTTGCCCGGCGTCGCTACGGCAACGCCCGATCATGGATCGGGCGTCCGTAGCAGCGACGTAGGGACGCTGGAGGGGACATCCCCCAGCGTCCCTACGTTCAGGTTAGTGTAGGTGGGCGGCGGGAGCTAGTTTAATGAGGGTGGGAGGGCGTGCTAGGCGGCCATACGCTCCTGTGCGAGCTTATGGCCCCTTCCTTACGCCAGCTGAAGTTAGGGTAGCCTTCAGCCGGCGTAAGGAAGGGGCCATACGCCCGCACAGGGGGAGTGTCGGGGTAAGTAAACGCCGATACGCTGTGCTTTAGTAATCACAGCGCATCGGCGTAGGTCTGGATCAGGCCCAATGTCATTAAGTGCTTTTCTGACTTGCTAACAAAAATGGCGTCTTTCTGGATCAATACGTCGCCCATTGGCACGTCTCTACTGAACACTGTAATTCTCATTCTTGCTTTTGCCACCTTGTCCCTCTGACGCCAAAGCGTCTGCCATGAAAACTGAACACATATAAAAGAAAGGGAGAAGTCGTATCTCTGCAGTGTTAAATATACAGTAGAGACTTTTCCTGCCGTATCAACTGTTGCTGCACAGTTTTCCTTCAGTATTCTATAAAGAATCTTGCTGGTTCCTGGATATAAACAGCATCTCTCTGGCCACTTTAATACCTATTACCACCATTTACCGATGCTCCTGCCTAGTAACAAGGTGTCCCTGAAAGTTCCACGCACATGCCAGTAGCTGTGGAGATAGTGACATCACGCTCAGTAATCAAACAGCAAGACAGCAACTGGGCATAGCAATTACACAAAAATAGGCTATTCATATAATAAATCTGACACGGTCGCCGAGCTCCTCAGCGTGTTCTTGATTCACTAACCGCAAAATGCCACCGGTAAGGTGACCCCCAGGTCTTGGCTGACGCTGTCAACGTTTAGTTGTGTGTTAAACAAAATTAAACTAAAATAAGAAAAAAAAATAATGACATTTTCAAAAATAGTAACACAGGACCGGATGCAGATGCCTGAATTCCATGAGTGCGAATCTGCGATGATCAGATCCGTATCCGCAAGACTACTGTGTCCAGACATCGCAGCGATTACCCTGCTAACCGCTCCTCTTGCACCAACGGACGACCGTGCCTTAAGTTTTCCGACTTTGTGCGCCATTTTGCGGCGGTGCGGAAGTCGGGATTGGTACAAAGTCTGTTAGCATGACTACACTATGACGTATAATATCAAGTCACACCCACTTGCAATTGCCACCAAACAGGTCAAATTTTCGTGCGCCCTGCGCTTCGATTGGAACTCAAAAGCTGATGAAAGTCTGGATCCGTTTCACGATTTAAATATTTATTTTAGTATATTACATAATATCGATGATCAGGTGACTGGACCAATTATCCTATAATATATAGCATGGAGCAATTAGTCGGAACACCAACGAATCGGTCCAAAGCCCTTCCACACGATCATTGGATAGTTTGAAATCACCGTACAAGCCAACTGTCACTGTGCAAATTCTAGTAGTGTGTAATAGTGATCCGTGCAAGCAGAAATAAGGGAGCGACCGGAAGTTAATATCAGGTTTTCTGTGTTTTACAGTGACGGTAACTAGTTCTACATCCTGGCACAACCAGTTTAAGATCTTAAGATGCCCTAGTTTTGAGGTACTGAGGTTACCGGGCCTGATTCAGAGATACGATTTTATCGCTATTTAGGTGCGTATATTTAGGATCTTAAGAAATTCGCATCATTGCGCATGCGTAGTAATAGTGCAACGCCATCTACGTAGAGGTTAGGATCCTAAATTCGGTAAG
>WWET01000094.1:81366-104757 GCA_011038615.1 Limnodynastes dumerilii | reverse complement strand
CATAGGATCGGTTACTGGTCACGAAACGACGACCGCTGTCACGTTCCAGACAGTTCGGACGAAACAGCGGCGTTCCCATGACTTGTGCACCTTCGAACATTCCAATGGAAGCTACTACTATGTTTCACACCCTTACCTACCGCCTTCCTGCAACCTAACCTTTACCCTTCCCAAACCCCAACCACCTCCCTCTCGCAGCCTAACATGAACCCTTCCCAAACTCCAACCATCTCCTTCCCGCAGCCTAACATTACCCCTTCCCTATCCATCATTGTCCTGCATTTAGTTACACTTAGATGTCCTCCCTGTAGGAATGATGTAACACGCGCCCAATACAGTGGCAGCCATTTCTGACATTGCGTAATGGAACGCTTGTCACATCCTAATGTTAGGTTCGGAAATAGGTGGCAATTGAAGTGAGACCGTCAGCTGCTGTACACTCGCCTCTGGATCAGGGCCTGAATGTTTGGAGGGTTCATGATGTGCTACAAAGGGCTCGATGTAAGAAAATATTCAGACCGGTGTTTCTGGTTTTTGCTTTTATACATTTGTCATTGCAGGGACTGACTTGAGCGACTGTAAAGGATGACAGGAGAACCATCTACTCAAGGATAAAGGTCAGGCAGTAGGCAAATACCCAGAAGAATGCCCTGTGGCCTTCACACAGACTGTAATCAGACCTTCCAGAGACTGGGGACCTCGGGCCCTTAGGAAACGTTTTCCCGATTGGTCGATGTCATTCTACGGATGCACGTGGCTGGATCTCACCTTTTGTAGACCACCTTAAGGTCCTTCCACTCCAGAAAGCTGCACATCTTAGGTTTACGGCTCAGCACTGTCTGCATGAGGTCCCGCACCAGCTTCTTCTTTTCCCGCTCCGAAGTGGCCACGTACCATTTCTGCAAGCGGAGCTTCCCTTGCCGGCTGAACAGTAGCATAAATCGCATCTGTGGGGGAGAAGGAGAGTGTGCGCTGCGTTAGCAAAAAAACCCATCTAATAATGCGCGAGGAGCGCCATCTGGTGTCTAAACGCACCTATGGCAACCAAGACTATTTCTGTGGGTTTTCATTCCAATGAAATAATTAGGAACATAAACAAAAGACTGTTAAGAATAAAGCTGGGCACACACCTGCGTAATCATACTGGGATGACAGGCTCTTATAACGTTATGGAAGACGGTAAATTCCCGTGTACACCCTATACCAATTTACCAGCAAATCTGATATCATCTCTCCTCACCTTCTGCTGAAACAATTGTGACTCCATACAAACTGTACAGATATCTGTCTATGCTGCACAGAAGACTCGGACAGACAGTCACACCTGCAAGCACATTGGGGCTGATTCAGAGATGCGATTGCGAAAAGATCGCAAATATACGCATCTAATGTTAAGATCTTAGCAGGTTCCAGCCCACTGCATAAACAGTCACTCCCCTTGCAAACAGCGGTGGATCTTAAACTTAGACCACTATTGACTAACCCTAACTCTGCGCTGTCATTTGGGATCTTAAGTGACGTAGTAGCGGTTATTTGAGATCCTAAGTGTCTGCCCGCGCCCACTTTCCCTCATCTCAATGCCTCCCCCGCCCATTTCCATGCAAATCCTTAAGATCTTAAAGAATCGCAGCACTTAAGATCTTAAGTGCTTGCGTGCGATTCAAACTTACGCTCTTAGCGAATTTACGCTCCTCACCGCTACGTAGACGGCGTTGCACTATTACTAACAATGCGCAGTTTTGCGAATTTTCTAGGATCTTAAATATACGCACCTAAGTGCCGTGGAAATCGTATCTCTGAATCAGGCCCATTACCCACATTTGTCCAACATCGCACCTTCGGTGATGGTGATTTTTAGAAAGTTCATGAAATATCACGATCGTGGGAGTGTACACACACACTGCAATAGCTTAATAAATGGTCCGGAATCGTATGTACGCCCCAATAATTGGATGGGTCTGTACCCAGGTTAAGGTTCTGTTATATGCAGGTCTTCGCACATATCGATTGGCTGCAATGCAAGCTAGAAAAGAGTTTTAGGCGAGCAAGTTCTGTCCACACACATTGCAGTCGCTGGGCTCCATTTAATCCTGATCACACATAGCTCAGCGTGGCAAGCCAATACGTTTTGCGGTTACCTGCTGTCAACTACAAAACAAACGTCACAACGGACCCAAGGTCGTATAAGCGTCTTGTGTATTATACCAAAGACAACCTAAAGCAGACAGATTTACTAAACTGGGGATATTGCCCACAGCAACCAATCAGATTCTAGCTGACATCTCCTAGTATGTCATAGGAAAGTGAGAGCTGGAATCTGATTGGTTGCTATGGGCAACATCTCCACTCTTCCCTTCCCACAGCTTAGTAAATCCGGCACACAGGCTACTATAGGCTCTCTAGGTTGGAAACGGGGAAGGCCAGCAATGAAAGAACGAATGCAGTCAGTTTGCGGTGAGAGTCGTTCCCGCAACTAGTGTGTCTACGAAGATTCCAACGGCGACATGTACTATTTGTGTCAGCCTAACGCTTAGCAGTCTTGCCCCGTAGCCTAACCTTAAACACCCGCTCTCCACTGCCATACCCTGACCAACGACCTTCTCATCAGCCTAACCATCCCCATCTGGCAGCTTAGCATTAACCAGCCACATGCCTAAAATACAATTCGTCCTTATTTTACAAACGTTCAGATTGGATCGCTGACACTACGACCTATCCAGGCTTCAGAGGAATGACCCCCATGCTGCCAGCTTACCTTTAAGTGGACCCTGACTATTCAAAGTCCATTCACAACCACTACTGTTTGCACTAGAATCTGATCTGGAAACCTGGTCCACATATATACCATTAGAAAATCCCATCGGTGTAACTCAAGGGGGCGGATTCAGAGTGTGGGTGTAAGCGTAAAACAGGTGCAAGTGTAGCTCAGCTAAACCATTTTGCTAAGTAACGGGGGACTAATTCATTTTATATCATTTGAATGCAGGGAAAATACTTTAGCTCATAGATCTCACATACTGCATCTATGAAATAGAGTTGAGCTAATTCTTAATTCTGCATTTACAATGGCCTCCGCTTGCAGTTCAACGGGGTGTTGCTCAGGTCTACGCTTGCACCTAAAAACCGGTGAAAGAGCAACTCTCAATCAGCCCCAATAACATCATTTTCTGGTTAGTCCCTGAAATCTGTGGCTCTCAGCACCTTTGTATGACAAGACAGATTAGTCTGTTATAGCTTGTAGCATTTGTGTAAGGTGCTGCTGGTTGGGAATAACAGAGACAGCTCTTTCTTAAGCATCTGCAGTATGAAGTGTTTCACATTGCCGATCACTGGTTTATTTTACACTGAGAGTCCATCATAGATAAACAGAAAAGGTCAATTAAAGAGAGGGCCAGAAAACCGCTTTTCAGTACAAATGACTATCTTTGGAGTGCAAGGACGCACTGGTTGAATTTGCATGCAACATAAGCTGCAGGTTTGGAAAAGTGGAGAGGTTACCCATAGCAACCAATCAGATTCTTGCTGACATTTTCTAGTATGTAATACTTAAATGACATCTGGAATCTGATTGGTTGCTATAGGCAACATCTCCACTTTTCCAAACCCGCAGGTTAGTAAGTCTGGCCCCTAAATGTGAGCGTCTACTACAAGAAAAATCATTTTTTTTTTATGTACAGGCTTTTTAAATATTCATTAACAATTTACAGAACGGGATTTTGCAGGGACATTGTTGGGCAAGTCAGTGGTATTAGCCAATCACTGGCAACGGCATACACCAGGAGAAGGCAGTAATATGACAGGCCGGTGAGCCAACGCTGCCTGATTCAAGCTGGTTTTTTTTATGTACAGGCTTTTTAAATATTCATTAACAATTTACAGAACGGGATTTTGCAGGGACATTGTTGGGCAAGTCAGTGGTATTAGCCAATCACTGGCAACGGCATACACCAGGAGAAGGCAGTAATATGACAGGCCGGTGAGCCAACGCTGCCTGGTTCAAGCTCTGAAGAAGGGCGCTGAGCGTTCTGTAGCTGGGCTGCAGCGCAAATGTCACTCCCTGAACTTGGAAAAGAACATTCGCTTCGCAGAAGCAGTAGGTATGGACAGCAAAGTATCGTCCTGCTTTCTGCAAAAGCATGTGTGGTGCAACGGTAACAAGGGGGTGGTCTTAGGGTTAGGCTATACAGAAGGGAGGGTTAGGGTCAGGCTAGGGAGAAGGGAGGGGTAGGGTCAGGCTGCGGGGAAGGGAGGGTTAGGGACTACGGACACGATTGATAGGCATTACAATTATACCAATCCTAATCTAATGTCAGATTATCGAAATTTGAAGGTTTTGCCAAAAAGCGAAAAAATGAAAACTGTGACATCTTAAAAGTTAAAGTGTCCGAATACTGCAGCAAAAACAGACGACCGATTCATTTATTTTGTTCCAAGTAGGTGCCAGGGAAGGGTCAAAGCTTTCCCAGAAATATGGCAATGCGTGGAGAACAACCTTTGGGTTTAGATCCATTTTAGAGTTTACCCCTAAATGTTTTCTGCTGTTTTAATCTTCCATCAAGACTAAGTTCTGTCTTAACACTACTAAGCACACCCAGCAGCGTTATAATATACATGTTACGCCGCTGTAGCGGTATGAAAAGATAGATATAGTTTAGTGATCTGGACACATTAATGTAAATAATGCAAATATTTTATGTCTCCAGAGACTCTAGTGCGCAAATTTCGGGCAGCCTGGATGGACCATGTGGCTCTTATCTGCCGTCACTTTCTATGTTTCAGTACAGAGATGAGCATATGACAAGGCGTAATTCACAGACAAGTGCCGAACTTGGAAAGGCGCTAATAATAATCTGTAGTGCTGGTAGGATTATATATAGAAAACAAAAGACCGTACGGGGTGCAATTCCCATATTTCTCAAAGCAACAGAACAGGTTTTAAGTTCAATAAAAAAACATATGCTGGTAGCAAAATCAGAGCCTAAAACAACCATACACAACGAGGTAATAAGGAAACGAGAGCGGAAAGAGTAAATAAATAACTATACATGTATCTGTATTCAGCATATGAGACCCGAAGGAAACAACTGCAAAGTGGACGGATTCCAAAAGCTTGCAATGGACATATTCTGCTTGTGGAAGTCGCAGGTGTGCGTACTGCTAGCACTGCAATCGTGACACAATTGGTGCAATTCAGTGTTCTGGCTGAGTCAGATGGGGGTAATAGCAATCAGCTGTTCCGCGATATCCTAAATATCATTCTAAGCGAGGAACGTTTATAAGGTAGGGTCTAATAGTCGGAACGCAACAGATGTGTGGATACAGCCACTGCTAAAGGAAACCCACCTGGAACTGCATTCAGATCTGCGAACGCCAGACGTACAGATATAGGGACGCGGTGCATAAAGGACCGGATCCGGAATTAAGTAATTAGCACCTTACTACTGGGATGCTGTGCTCATTGGCCCATCCTCCGGCGCTCATTTATAAAGGCGAGGAGCAGCGTTAGCCATATATTTTCCAGCTCCTCCCTCTGGAAGATGTTGCAGGGAATAAATAGATGCCAGCACGGGGACAGGGCTTGATAACTCGATTTTGCCAAATGGCGTCATGAAGTCCGATCCCCTGTCCATCAATGTTAGTAATGGGGGTGGGGCTTGAAGAAACAAATTAGGTCATCAAGGTCTGGCCAACCCCTACTTACACTAGGATTCAATGTACTGAGAGACAGGGAGGCGCAGCTTGGAATGAAATCGCAGCCTCAAACGCGGTGAGGGAGATTTAACAATTTTCCCAGGACGTACGTACGTACGTGTGTGTGTATATGTGTATATAGGTAGTGGTGTAGATATATACACAGGTAGATATTATTATAGATATGTGTATATCCAGGTAGTGGTGTAGATATATACACAGGTAGATATTATTATAGATATGTGTATATCCAGGTAGTGGTGTAGATATATACACAGGTAGATATTATTATAGATATGTGTATATCCAGGTAGTGGTGTAGATATATACACAGGTAGATATTATTATAGATATGTGTATATCCAGGTAGTGGTGTAGATATATACACAGGTAGATATTATTATAGATATGTGTATATCCAGGTAGTGGTGTAGATATATACACAGGTAGATATTATTATAGATATGTGTATATCCAGGTAGTGGTGTAGATATATACACAGGTAGATATTATTATAGATATGTGTATATCCAGGTAGTGGTGTAGATATATACACAGGTAGATATTATTATAGATATGTGTATATCCAGGTAGTGGTGTAGATATATACACAGGTAGATATTATTATAGATATGTGTATATCCAGGTAGTGGTGTAGATATATACACAGGTAGATATTATTATAGATATGTGTATATCCAGGTAGTGGTGTAGATATATACACAGGTAGATATTATTATAGATATGTGTATATCCAGGTAGTGGTGTAGATATATACACAGGTAGATATTATTATAGATATGTGTATATCCAGGTAGTGGTGTAGATATATACACAGGTAGATATTATTATAGATATGTGTATATCCAGGTAGTGGTGTAGATATATACACAGGTAGATATTATTATAGATATGTGTATATCCAGGTAGTGGTGTAGATATATACACAGGTAGATATTATTATAGATATGTGTATATCCAGGTAGTGGTGTAGATATATACACAGGTAGATATTATTATAGATATGTGTATATCCAGGTAGTGGTGTAGATATATACACAGGTAGATATTATTATAGATATGTGTATATCCAGGTAGTGGTGTAGATATATACACAGGTAGATATTATTATAGATATGTGTATATCCAGGTAGTGGTGTAGATATATACACAGGTAGATATTATTATAGATATGTGTATATCCAGGTAGTGGTGTAGATATATACACAGGTAGATATTATTATAGATATGTGTATATCCAGGTAGTGGTGTAGATATATACACAGGTAGATATTATTATAGATATGTGTATATCCAGGTAGTGGTGTAGATATATACACAGGTAGATATTATTATAGATATGTGTATATCCAGGTAGTGGTGTAGATATATACACAGGTAGATATTATTATAGATATGTGTATATCCAGGTAGTGGTGTAGATATATACACAGGTAGATATTATTATAGATATGTGTATATCCAGGTAGTGGTGTAGATATATACACAGGTAGATATTATTATAGATATGTGTATATCCAGGTAGTGGTGTAGATATATACACAGGTAGATATTATTATAGATATGTGTATATCCAGGTAGTGGTGTAGATATATACACAGGTAGATATTATTATAGATATGTGTATATCCAGGTAGTGGTGTAGATATATACACAGGTAGATATTATTATAGATATGTGTATATCCAGGTAGTGGTGTAGATATATACACAGGTAGATATTATTATAGATATGTGTATATCCAGGTAGTGGTGACGTGTGGCAAGGTGCCACACACAGGTAATAAGCCCCCTCCCCTGCACACCTGGGCACACCACACCTGGCACCTCCCATCCCCCCGGCTCTCACCATCCTGCCGCCCGTCCTGTGGAGCGTGTCTCCCCGTGCAGCGCTCCGCTCTCAGGCCTCGGTCCCCGGCCTCTCGTGGCTCACTGTCCGGACCCGGTGCCTCCTCCCCCCGGCCTCACCCCGCAGGGAGGGGGGGAGAGAGGATCCGACTGCGCCTGCGCAGGGCTCGGCCCCCGCCCCCTTTCCTTCTGCCTCGGCGCAGGCAAGGTGAGTTACGGGGAGGCGCGCGGGACACTCTTCTCTCTCTGACTGGTCGTGTTCTGGGATCGGGGCGTGGCCAGGAGGCCGTAGTTTCTATGGAGACGGCCGGCTCATTTCCTCACCTGTCAGGCTAAGGGAAGATGGGCTTCGGCAGTCGGCAAAAACTGTCGCCGGAGCGCAGCAGAGCGTGCTAGGGAAATGTCTCCGGAGCGCAGGCGCCATTTTGTTGGTGGGAAATAATTCACCCTCAGCGGCTGTGCTCATTCACAACATGATGGGGGGTGTAGTCATAGGACGGACTTTATAGAGTCCACACCGTAATGGCAGTAATACCATGGGGATTGTATTTACACGATGATGGGATTGCAGTGATATGATGGTGGTTATAGTGATATGATGGTGGTTGTAGTGATATGTTGTTGGGGTTTTAGTGATATGATGGTGGTTGTAGTGATATGTTGGGGGAAGTAGTAGTGATATGTTGGGAGGGGGGTTGTAGTGATATGATAGGTGTTATAGTGATATGATGGGGTTTGTAGTGAGTGACATGATGGTGGTTGTAGTAAAATTATGGGGGTTGTAGTGATATGATGGGGGTTGTAGTTATTATTATTAACACTTATTTTTATACCACCATAAATTGTCCGCAGCGCTTTACAGAGAACATTAGACGTTCACATCTGTCCGGGAATGGAACTCATGATCTCAGCGCTGGGGTTGTAGTGACATGATGGGGGTTCTAGTTACATGATGATGAAGTTGTAGTAACATGATGGGGATTGTAATGAAATGCTGGAGGGGTTGTAGTATGTAGTATGATGGTGATTGTAGTGACATGATGGTGGTTGTAGTGATATAACGGGATTGTAGTGAAATGTTAGTTCTAATGACAATGGAGAATGAAGTAACACAATAGGAGTCGTAGTTATGGGATTGTGGTTGTAGTTACATGATGGTGTTGTAGTGGCATAGTCCCAGATTCACACCTAAGAAGCAAAGGCTTCTTAGTTGTGTATTCTTCCATTTTGTTACACTGGGCATGTGTAGTCAGTATGACTATCTATGTATTCCTTAAGCATGTAGATTAACTATGTACGGTCTTTAAATGCAGCATGTAGTTCTTTAGGTAAGAGAAGGCGTGCCCCGGCAGCCTCAGGGGGAAGTTAGGTCAAGTGGGTGGAGTGAAGGATGTTAATTAGGCTGGGGGGAGGTCTGGGGATTGTCCGTGCTATTTTCCCTCCTTAAGAGACAAAATGCGCACGGTTAGTTAAGGGTGCCCTATGACACTCGCACTTTAAAACCAGGGGGGAGAGCTGGGGAGGGGACCAGAGAAATGGGTTTGGATACATGTGTATCCCCACCTACATTTACACACTTATGTGTGAATCCGGTCCATGATCGGGTTGTTAATGCGATTGACGTTGAATGTCACCTTCAACTCCTGTGCAAGGGGGTTCAAAGGGAATGTGACCTAGTGATTTCAATGCATTAAACACCCACCTATATGCAATATTGCGCACCATCCAGGAGTGTCAGTGTATCACTATTCTATATCCCAGAGAGTCTGTGTATCACTATTCTATATCCCAGAGAGTCTGTGTATCACTATTCTATATCCCAGAGAGTCCGTGTATCACAATTCTATATCCCTACTGTCAGTGTATCACTATTCTATATCCCAGAGAGTCCGTGTATCACTATTCTATATCCCAGAGAGTCAGTGTATCACTATTCTATGTCCCAGAGAGTCCGTGTATCACTATTCTATATCCCAGAGAGTCAGAGTATCACTATTCTATATCCCAGAGAGTCCGTGTATCACTATTCTATATCCCAGAGAGTCAGTGCATCACTATTCTATATCCCAGAGAGTCTGTGTATCACTATTATATGTCCCAGAGAGTCAGTGTATCACTATTCTATGTCCCAGAGAGTCAGTGTATCACTATTCTATATCCCAGAGAGTCAGTGTATCACTATTCTATATCCCAGAGAGTCAGTGTATCACTATTCTATATCCCAGAGAGTCAGTGTATCACTATTCTATATCCCAGAGAGTCAGTGTATCACTATTCTATATCCCAGAGAGTCAGTGTATCACTATTCTATATCCCAGAGAGTCAGTGTATCACTATTCTATATCCCAGAGAGTCAGTGTATCACTATTCTATATCCCAGAGAGTCAGTGTATCACTATTCTATATCCCAGAGAGTCAGTGTATCACTATTCTATATCCCAGAGAGTCAGTGTATCACTATTCTATATCCCAGAGAGTCAGTGTATCACTATTCTATATCCCAGAGAGTCAGTGTATCACTATTCTATATCCCAGAGAGTCAGTGTATCACTATTCTATATCCCAGAGAGTCAGTGTATCACTATTCTATATCCCAGAGAGTCAGTGTATCACTATTCTATATCCCAGAGAGTCAGTGTATCACTATTCTATATCCCAGAGAGTCAGTGTATCACTATTCTATATCCCAGAGAGTCAGTGTATCACTATTCTATATCCCAGAGAGTCAGTGTATCACTATTCTATATCCCAGAGAGTCAGTGTATCACTATTCTATATCCCAGAGAGTCAGTGTATCACTATTCTATATCCCAGAGAGTCAGTGTATCACTATTCTATATCCCAGAGAGTCAGTGTATCACTATTCTATATCCCAGAGAGTCAGTGTATCACTATTCTATATCCCAGAGAGTCAGTGTATCACTATTCTATATCCCAGAGAGTCAGTGTATCACTATTCTATATCCCAGAGAGTCAGTGTATCACTATTCTATATCCCAGAGAGTCAGTGTATCACTATTCTATATCCCAGAGAGTCAGTGTATCACTATTCTATATCCCAGAGAGTCAGTGTATCACTATTCTATATCCCAGAGAGTCAGTGTATCACTATTCTATATCCCAGAGAGTCAGTGTATCACTATTCTATATCCCAGAGAGTCAGTGTATCACTATTCTATATCCCAGAGAGTCAGTGTATCACTATTCTATATCCCAGAGAGTCAGTGTATCACTATTCTATATCCCAGAGAGTCAGTGTATCACTATTCTATATCCCAGAGAGTCAGTGTATCACTATTCTATATCCCAGAGAGTCAGTGTATCACTATTCTATATCCCAGAGAGTCAGTGTATCACTATTCTATATCCCAGAGAGTCAGTGTATCACTATTCTATATCCCAGAGAGTCAGTGTATCACTATTCTATATCCCAGAGAGTCAGTGTATCACTATTCTATATCCCAGAGAGTCAGTGTATCACTATTCTATATCCCAGAGAGTCAGTGTATCACTATTCTATATCCCAGAGAGTCAGTGTATCACTATTCTATATCCCAGAGAGTCAGTGTATCACTATTCTATATCCCAGAGAGTCAGTGTATCACTATTCTATATCCCAGAGAGTCAGTGTATCACTATTCTATATCCCAGAGAGTCAGTGTATCACTATTCTATATCCCAGAGAGTCAGTGTATCACTATTCTATATCCCAGAGAGTCAGTGTATCACTATTCTATATCCCAGAGAGTCAGTGTATCACTATTCTATATCCCAGAGAGTCAGTGTATCACTATTCTATATCCCAGAGAGTCAGTGTATCACTATTCTATATCCCAGAGAGTCAGTGTATCACTATTCTATATCCCAGAGAGTCAGTGTATCACTATTCTATATCCCAGAGAGTCAGTGTATCACTATTCTATATCCCAGAGAGTCAGTGTATCACTATTCTATATCCCAGAGAGTCAGTGTATCACTATTCTATATCCCAGAGAGTCAGTGTATCACTATTCTATATCCCAGAGAGTCAGTGTATCACTATTCTATATCCCAGAGAGTCAGTGTATCACTATTCTATATCCCAGAGAGTCAGTGTATCACTATTCTATATCCCAGAGAGTCAGTGTATCACTATTCTATATCCCAGAGAGTCAGTGTATCACTATTCTATATCCCAGAGAGTCAGTGTATCACTATTCTATATCCCAGAGAGTCAGTGTATCACTATTCTATATCCCAGAGAGTCAGTGTATCACTATTCTATATCCCAGAGAGTCAGTGTATCACTATTCTATATCCCAGAGAGTCAGTGTATCACTATTCTATATCCCAGAGAGTCAGTGTATCACTATTCTATATCCCAGAGAGTCAGTGTATCACTATTCTATATCCCAGAGAGTCAGTGTATCACTATTCTATATCCCAGAGAGTCAGTGTATCACTATTCTATATCCCAGAGAGTCAGTGTATCACTATTCTATATCCCAGAGAGTCAGTGTATCACTATTCTATATCCCAGAGAGTCAGTGTATCACTATTCTATATCCCAGAGAGTCAGTGTATCACTATTCTATATCCCAGAGAGTCAGTGTATCACTATTCTATATCCCAGAGAGTCAGTGTATCACTATTCTATATCCCAGAGAGTCAGTGTATCACTATTCTATATCCCAGAGAGTCAGTGTATCACTATTCTATATCCCAGAGAGTCAGTGTATCACTATTCTATATCCCAGAGAGTCAGTGTAGAAAAATTACTTCACTGAAAGGGTGATAGATAAGTGGAATATTCTCCCATCTGAGGTGGTTGATGCCAGTACAGTAGAACAATTTAAACATGCTTGGGTTAAATATAAGGGTATCCTAAATTGTAACCCCAATTGAGGGTAAATAGGGTCTAGGGTCAGTATAGTTTTCAATAAACAAATGGGCAGACTAGATGGGCCATGTGGCTCTTATCTGCCGTCACTTTCTTTGTTCTATTATTGTCAGTGTATCACTATTCTATATCATTTGTGTCAGTGTATCACTATGCTGCGCAGTGACTGAATGTCAGTGTATCACTATTCTATGTCATTAGTGTCAGTGTATCACTATTCTATATCATCTGTGTCAGTGTATCACTATGCTGCGCAGTAATTGAATGTCAGTGTATCACTATTCTATGTCATTAGTGTCAGTGTATCACTATGCTGCGCAGTGACTGAATGTCAGTGTATCACTATTCTATATCATTAGTGTCAGTGTATCACTATTCTATGACATTAGTGTCAGTGTATCACTATGCTGCGCAGTGACAATGTCAGTGCCTCTAGTTGGCCCTCAGTTACCTAGACCACATATTAGACAGAAGCAGGTTCATATATAAATAAATAGATTTATTAAATACAGAAAAAATAAAGGACATATTCATCTCTAAAGCTCTCCATAGTATAAACTCTAATTGTCCGATGCGCTCGCACTCTCACACTCTCGTGCATTGCCCGTTACTGCTGCATTGCTCCCATTCATACTACCCGTGAGTTTCCCGATTCACCCCGCCCTAGTAGTCTGGCACGCCTCTCCACCCCTACAGAACGACAGGGCTTTAGATCAGGTGACTTCTGCTGGCCCTTGGTAAAGATGGAGGAGGTGAGGTACCGAAAGCTGGCTCTAGGTGGCACTAGCTTCATGGCTCCATGACTTGTCCCATAAACAGCAATGAACCTGTAGGAATGAATTAGAGGTTACACGTGTGTAATGGTTTATTAGTGTCAGTAACATACTGTGCTTGTATCTTTGGGCCTGATCCACACCTACGCTCGCCCGTGTTTTTACGCTTTTCGTAAGTGTAAAAGCGCCTATTTGTACTTTCTAGGCATGCGCCTGGGAGATGTTACGACAAGAAACGCTGAGCATATGGGCCTTGAGCGTACCAGCTTCGTAACAACGCAAGAAGGGGCGTGGCAGCCATATGAAACCCGTAATGAAGCTTTGTGGGCGAGGAGAGGTATTTAAATTGCACAGTATGGGTGCGCTAAGTGTCGTAAATACGCATGGATGCTACGGACGCCCGCAGTTACGCTCAGTAAAGTTAGGGTAGGGTTTGGTCGGCATAAGACGCCATAAATACGGACGAGCGAGGGGTATGCCTAGGGGAGGGCCTCGTAGGTACGCTGGAGTAAATACACTATGCACAAGGGCGTAGTATTTGCATAGGTCTGGATCAGGCCCTCTGTGTGTAGTTTTGAATGATTATTATTAGTCTGGACCCAGATGTAGAAATGATGAAGCACGCGCACAATACAGCGCCAGCGATTTCTGACTCACATTGTAAATTTACGTAAAAGTGAGCCCCCCCTTACGCCAGCGTTCCCTTACTGTGCATTGACTACATGCTTCTATCCCTTCCTTCCCACGAAAACGTATCTCTGACCGCAAGCGGTTCTGTTTTGCGCAGTGAAGGAGTAGTGCAAAGGAATACGGAGATACGATAGGCCTTCAGTCTCAGCCGTTCACCGTCTGCTTTTGTGAGCTTTGCGTTGACTTAGTGTATGTCTGCTCGTGTATGTATGTGTGGTGTGTGTGTAGCTATATATGACTGTACCTGTCGGGTTGTGTCTGATGAGGTACAGGAATGGCCGATCCATTATGATTTCCATAGGAGCCATTCTTGCCAGGAAAATTGCAGCTGCATAAAAAAAATACAAGTTAGACAATTAAAAAAAAAAGATCCTCAATTTGTCTGTCTGTTAAATCCACATGGACTGTACGGGTCTGGTAATACTGGTAATAGGCTCACGTTCTGTTATATCATCTACATCTAATTAACAGCTAGGAACGGTCTAATTAATACCTTGGGCCAGATTTACTAAGCTGCGGGTTTGAAAATGTGAAGATGTTGTCCGTAGCAACCAATCAGATTCTAGCTCTCACTTGCCTATTACATACTAGAGAATGTCAGCTAGAATCTGATTGGTTGCTATGGACAACATCTTCACATTTTCAAACGTGTCCAGGCTCTGGTTTCATGTTGTGTTGCCCTCGATCAGACATTGACAACCTTAGGTACTGCATGGGGCCAGATTTCCTAAGCTGCAACCAATCAGATTCTAGCTGATATTCTCTAGTATGTAATAGAAAAGTGAGAGCTAGAATTTGATTGGTTGTTATGGGCCCCATGTGTTGCGATACAGAACGCCCAGCTGGCACCAGCAGCATAGCCATTGATAACACCCGGTAAAGCATGATAGGACGTTTGCTTTCAGAACACACAGTGTATCGTGGGTTTAGATGGTTATGTTACTCACCTGTTGCAGCAGACGCCCTTGTCCCACTCTCTGTCACCTCCACCTTGATTTTCTGGAAAGCTTCTGATACATACAGCGGCCGTTCATCTAAACCGAAGGACACAACGTCAGAACCAAGCCTGGTCACCGTCCTACAGTAGAAGAGGCCCACTGTTGAGCCGTCTAGATCTGTGTGTTGCTGGCGGTTACTTACAGGATAGTCGGCTGAAGTCTGCTCTGTCCTCAGAGAAAATGTCCGTAACTCCGAGACGTTCCAGTGGACTCCTCAGGTTCACTTCACTCGAAAGAGAGAACCTGAAAACATAAAGAAGAGCGAGGTGTCAAAATGAGTTTAGGTCGCCCTCGGAGACACGTTCCATAAAGACTTCAGTACAACGTCGTCGTAGAAAGGGATGGTCCTTACTTAGGCAAAACAAGGAGACGGGTTGAGCGCTTCATGCTGGCTTTCCATTGGAGGATGAGTTGGGGGGTCAGGATGTCGGTGATGGCAGACAAGGGAACCCCCTTCTCATACGGAGCGGCAATCAACATGCTGAGTTCTTCCCCTTCGTACGGCAGCTCAATGACATCATAGAATTCGCCCTCTGGGGTTTCAAACTCACCTGAGGAAAAAAGGACCATTAATGCTCAATGGTCACGATGGGGTTGGATCATGCATGGCTTTGCTCCGCCACTGACTAATTTTCGGCACAAGACACTTACTGTAGTTGTACTTGGCGGTGTTGGCCATCATTTGTGCTTGCACTTGAGAGCCATCTGAGCGATAAAATGGCCTCTCACGAGTGGCTTCCTCTGGGAATGGGATGACCCATTTTCCGTTAAAGTGCACAGCGCTGAGAAGAACCAGGCGGGTCAATGGAGAGAGGGAATTGCTTCCCAATAAGTCTGTGATCATTCCTAGAAGACATGGTGGTGGTTATTAAAAATCTTTGTTGACAAAAGTATGATAGATATGTAACGGGAAACACACCACGGGCCAGATTTACTAAGCTGCGAGTTTGGTAAAGTGGAGATGTAGCCCATAACAACGAATCAGATTCTGGCTGACATTCTCTAGTATGTTATAGAAAAGCGAGAGCTACAATCTGATTGGTTGCTATCAGCAACAATATGACAGTAGAGCAATTTTAATATGCTTTGGATAACGGATATTCTGAATTATAGTTTTAAACAGAAATGTACCAAATATTAACAGATTGGATGGGCCAAGGGACTTTGATCAGCTGTCTATGTTTTCTATAGTCTACAACCAATATTACTCAGCATGTTGACCTTGTCATATTTCTTCCTCTGCATCCCCTGTGCTCAGGGGTGGAAGGTGAAAGACACGGGCCCCATAGCAAGGAGACGGAGCCCAAGACTGCATGGGCGGGATTAGACAGAGCCAGTCAGGAATGGTGGCGGAGCTGGGTGATACCAGAGCAGGAACACTACCTGATAGAAAGGTCAGGGCTGACAGCTTAAAACAACACTCAGCACTCATACATGGAGTGCCAGGTGCTGTTTTAAGCGCTCATCCTCTGCTTGCTTACAGCGATCAGAGGCTCCAGGCCCCTCAGAGGCTTCAGGCCCCATAGCAGCCTCACCCCTTGCACCCCCCCAGTAGTTGCGCCCCTGCCCGTGCTTACCATCAGTTTGGTTCTCCACCCATTGGTTGAGAATGTTCTTGGCTTGTGTTGAGTCTGTGAAATTGACTTGGGTGACATGACGCTGGAAGGTAGCATGAAATCTTTTCAGGAAGCCTGGGGCCAGACCGAGGTCCCGTTGAACGAAGAGTCCATCGGCTACGTGCACGGATTGGTTGTCACCAGAAATGGACTCTCTTAATCTCCGCAGGATGCCAGATACGGTCCGCTCTGAAGATACAAGAAGAACCAGCGTTAACGAAGGATGAACCTCCATCCTAAGCCAAGGCGACAGCAAAACACTCTGCAATCTGAATGCTTTATCATGATGTTTGCACCAATTAAAAACCAGCCTGGTTGGCCAATAGTAAAATATAAAATGTCACTAGCTTTGTGCATAAGGTGGCTCAGTGAGTAGCACTTGGGCCTCACAGCGCTGTGGTCATGAGTTTGATTCCCAGACTAGGTCTTATCTGGGTGGAGTTTGTATGTTCTCCCCGTGTCTGTGTGGGTTTTCCTCCGGGTGCTCCTGTTTCCTCCCACACTCCATAAACATGCTGGTAGGTTAATTGTCTGCGGACTAATTTAACCCTAGTCTGAATGTGTGTGTGTGTGTTAGGGACCTTAGTTTGTAGCTCCAATAGGGGCAGGGACTGATGTATATGTCTAATGTTCTCTGTAAAGCGCTGCATACAATTTGTGGCGCTATATAAATAAGCGTTAATAATATAGAGCCAGCTTATGAGGAATGAAACTTCAGTCCATTTCTAACAAATGTAAATGGGGCTGGATTATAATAGGACATTACTTAATTTTATGGCATCCCTGTGATTGCAGATCTATTGGCTACTGTTGTTTAGAATTCCAATCACGTTACCATTGTATCTTAGAAACCGGGGCATAAATACATACGAAGTTATAAACATTCTAGCACTTTCACCATGTACCACCAGATGGCAGTATTCATTCCATGATCTCACAAACTAGTTTTTTAAACAATGTGTCACTTAAACATTAATGGTAAACTAAATAAAAGTATCTTAAAAAGAAATAAAATCCCCCAAGCAACATCAAACCAATTTCACATTTGCCATTGTTTCCTGGTCTACACCAAATAGCAAAAAAAAAATCTGTGTTTTTAAATTTACCAGACCCTGCTTCCTGATAATATATACTGGCTACTGGTTTTTTACTGACTTCTTAGCATTGCCTAAAGCAACCAAATTCTGCTTGAATCTTATTGGCACCACTTTTCAAAGTTATAATATGGGGCTAATACAGAGCTTGAGAGTAAGAGGAAAACAGGTGGAACTTTACACCTGATCCAAACCAAGTTGAATTTCAAGGACAACTTTTTATTTTATTTTGCATGTAGGGAGAATAATTTTCCTTTGCTTATAAGAGAGGAAAGTTATTCCTGGGCAAAACCATGTTGATTTCAGGGGAGTCATATTTCATCTGTTGCAAACAATGTTAGAGTTGAGAAGTGGCGGTTCCTAGTAGAAGTCTAAATAACAGTGTGATAGTAAAGCTGGTCAGTGTCTGTGTGCAGTAAGCAATTCAAAGATATATCCCTGCATGCAAAGAATACAATGAACTTGACTCCCCCTAAAATGAACATGGCTTTGCCCAAGAATAACTTTCCTCTCTTATTTTCAATCTCTGAATGTGGTCCATCATCTCTCAACTTTAATACTGTCTGCAACAGATGATATTTGCCTCCCCTGCAATTCAACATGGTTTCGGCCAGGTGTAACTTTCCACCTGAATTCCTCTTGCTCTAAAATTCAGCACGTGCTGTTATTGCTAGAGGTCCAGGGTAAATGCTAATGCTGGGACAATGGTAAATTGATCAATATAGCCATTTTTTGTTCATATATTAATTACTGCTAAAACTATTCCTCAATTAATCAATTAATGTTAATTAAATATATATCAATAATTGACTATACTATAATATTCAGAATTACAGACCCTCCAACATGACCCATTCCATTAGGTACAATTAAATCCACTCCTGAGCTTCCAACTGTCACCTGGTTTAAATGAATTATTTGATATTTAAAAAAAAAACCTATGGTGGTTACCATAGTAACTGACAGTGGAAAGTGTGGAGCAGAGTATTTTGTACCTAATGGAATGATTCATGTTGGAGGGTATGGAATTGTTGTACATGCTTATTTCTCTTACCTGAAAATCCATAATTCAGAGCTTGACGAATCTGTTCCAAGGTGTTCTCAGCAGCCCCTGACTGGATAATATTCAGAGCCGAGGAAGCCCCATAAGGCGAAAATCCCAAGTTCTTGTCTTTGTGTTCCCGTAGCACCTCCTGGAACAAACGTACTCCGAAAATGGTGTCCTTCTGGGCCACGTGTTGAAGGGACATTGGACGGATAGCTGAGGCCACCCAAGAGAGCAGAGCCAATACCAACAGCCTAAGGGTTAAACAAAACCATGGCATGTCATGTTAGACCAGGCAGCAGCACCGAATACATCATAAAAAGGGATATAGGACCAGATTGAGGGCCAGATGAACTAAGCAGCTGTAAAAGTGGAGATGTTGCCCATAGCAACCAATCAGATTCTAGCTGACATTTTCTAGTGTGTAATAAGAAGGTGAGAGCTAGAATCTGATTGGTTGCTATGGGCAACATCTCCACTTTTCCTTTCCCTCGGCTTAGTAAATCTGTCCCTGAGAGTCTAAAACAAGAGGAAAACAGGTGGAAAATTACACCTGGACCAAACCATGTTGAATTGCAGGGGACGGCAAATATCATCTGTTGGATACAGTAATAGAGTTGAGAGGTGATGTTTCCTAGCTCAACTCTAAATAACAGTTTAAAAGTAACGCTGGTCAGTATCTGCAAACAATAAGCAAAAAGCAAAGTATTTTTCCTGCATGCAAAGAATAACATCACTGTCACTCCCCCCCCCTGAAATTCAACATGGTTTAGTCCAGATGTAGATGTAAAACTACATTAAAGCTCTTGAGCTGGTTTATAATCTGCAAAAGTTCAGGAAGACTTAATATTGAGAGCTGAAAAGTTTATAATAGCTGTGCTCTGTATACTCACCTCACGTTGCAGTTCATTCTCTCTGATAGAATGTTGATATTATTCCTGTTGTCTTATAGAATGTTGATAATATCCCTGTTCTCTTCTATACTACAGAACCTATCCCTGTTGTCTTCTATAATGCAGGCAATAATATCTCTGTTTGCTCTGTCAATAGCTGCAAGAAAGTAATGCAGGAGTCTAAGAGCTGCTGTGTGTTACAGTCTGTCCCAGCCCAGAATTTATACACCTTCACCCCATCTGACGCCCCCGGGGGGGTGTTTCCCAATCACCATGAGGAAACCTCGTGTACTGTCTGGAGTCCCAGATGTGAATAATAGCCACAGCCTTCAGTGTGTGATGGTTCATAGGTCCATATTTAGGAATCTGTCAGTAAGAGTGACATCACTGTGGAAGAAATGTGTAAGTAGACAATACTCTCTCACTGTATGGACTAGAATACCCCCCCCCCTCTCTTGTAATCCGGCTAATGCCGGCTAAGGCATAAATAAACTATCTATAGTTATTATGGCTGCAATGATAAAACTAGACAGGAAACTCAGTGGGACAGGAGATATACATAGGAACAGCTGCTATCGGGCTTTCTGCTTTAATATATTACACGGAACAGGACGTGGAAGTTTAATGTGTTGCGCTTTCAGAAAATGTGATTAATATATCACTGGCGCCTCTTCTGGGAGGCAGAGTCCGCTCTCCACTACTGCTTTCAGCAGAAGAACCTCTCTTAGAACCTCTAGGTGTCGAACATTTTGGCAGCGATACAAGCCGCCATTTAGCTGGTGGCTGTATCATTGTCAAAATAGTGCCGGTCGGCCGGGCCGGCAACCGCATCCCGTTGAGGAGCCTAATCGGACTCCACCATACCATTCTGACAGGATCGGAACAATGGCGTTCACATCGTCTTTGACCGATAAAGATTCAGCGCTTCAAAAGTCAGTCCAGGAAGCTTCTATGCAGCTGTAAGCTGCTGTCCATTGGAACAATAATTCCAGATAAAAAATACAAAAAACAACAAAAAATGTATATATTAATAAACTTAAAAGTAAAAAAAAGTCAGAAAAACAAAAAAAAAAGTGGATGCTTATACAAATTACGCTGGTGATACACTACAGAACAATTGTTTCAGTCAGGCCGTTATCAGTTGACCTGCATAGGTATTGCATGGTGCAGAAGCGAGTGGTTCTTATACCACTGCTGGTCCACGGGTCACTATCTTGTGGTACACAAGCCACCTGGGCCATGTTAGTAGCAGCTGTCATTTTTATTATTATTATAATAAAATATCTTGGGGGCTAAATGGTAGAAAATGTACATCAAAATCATTGCAAATATATATATAACAAAAATATAAAGAAAGAAATTTATAGGTAGTGGGTATATTTCTGGACTATACGCCGTGGTACATGATCTGATTCCGTAGTGAGTAACCGGTACATCCACTTCCCAAAAAAGAATAATTTTGAGAACCGCTCAATGATATAGGACCGGTTCAGATCCCGCGATGTTCAGAGGTCTGAGGCCACGCATTGAAACATAAAGGGAACGTAGGTCTGGATCTGGCCCATTGTATCTAACAATACACACTAGCTAATCATTCATTGGCTTGATCCCGGCATGTCTCCAATCATGGCACCTGAACAAATACTTCCGATTATATGTCCTAGCCCTTTCCCCTCTACCTCACATACGGCATCTGCGTTATTTCAAATTGCCGAAATATCACCAAGAGGATTTGTAACACGCGGAAGAGAGAGGAGAGGAAAGATTGGAAACAGATGACGACTCGGATAATGAGTTTCAGAAGGAGCGATGGAACGAGAGTAACATTCTTTGTGGATGATGAGACAATGCCGAGGACATGGAAAAAAGGGATGAGGAGGAGGAGGAGGTGTGAGAACTAAACAGAAACAAAGAACAACAAAGAGCGGAGACAGGAAGAGGTAAGATGTTTATAACCACGGTAACCAAACATTTGTATGGTCGAGTCCAGAGGCACAGGTCCAACCGAGGAGCCTTGACCAAGAGAAGAGGGGGTGATGCATGCATGGGATGGAGATCTGGTAAGGCCAGGTCCACATCCACCATGAAGTGATTGCAGATTGATTTTGAGGGTAGGGGGCTGCTGTCACAACTTAGTCTATTGCAACTCCCAACACTCTATCAAAGATAGTTATAACATATTAAGATTGTGACCACATTATGTTAAATCAGTTTTAACCCCTAGAGATGTGGTTTGAAGGTTCAATGTACTGATTTTCAGCAGTGAACATGCTGAAATGCTGGAGTGGTCATTGATTGGCTGTTTTTAATCACATGGGGTCCTTAATACAACTCCTGTCTGATCCAATATTTTAATGCGGACATGTATAAATCCTAATCCTAATTCTAACCCTAATCCTAATTCTAATCCTATTTCTAACCCTAATCCTAATTCTAACCCTAATTCTAATCCTAATTCTAACTCTAATCCTAATTCTAATCCTAATTCTAACCCTAATCCTAATTCTAATCCTAATTCTAACCCTAATCCTAATTCTAATCCTAATTTTAACCCCAATTCTAATTCTAACCCTAATCCTAACCCTAATTCTAACCCTAATCCTAATTATAATTCTAACCCTTATCCTAATTATAATTCCAACCCTAATCTTAACCCTAATCCTAATTCATACATTTTTTTACGTAATCTACGTATCTTTTTATTACGTAGATTGCGTAAATGTGGTTTTTCAGATGGTCTTTCAGACCGCATTTACGCAATCTACGTAAGAAAAAGTTACGCAGATTACGTAAAAAAATTAGTAGTAGTAAAATTTGCACCGGACGTATATGTTATACGTCTGGTACTCTGAATACGGGCCTCTAACCCTAACTTTCATTCCTAACCCTAGTTCCAAAGCCTAACACTAATCCTAGTACTAACTCTAATCCTAACTCAAACACTCCAAGCAGAGAGCAGACCACGGATATATCTTAAGTTCACAATGTAGCTGCTTCTCATAGCGTGCCCTGATTTCCAACAACCAGAGGCTGCCTTAAGCGTTCCGATTCAAGCGCACTGAAATTCCAGGAAGTGCTGAGGTCTTTATAGATACACAGAAAGAGGAGACGCTTATACTGTCACCTGACTAGGTGGGAACGCCCACTTGTGACCTCAGCCCACCCTCCTCTGTCAGAAGCGTCATTGGTCTTACGTATAGATGGGTCAGAACGCGTCTCTTTTCGATATTGATGCACTTTGTGTGCGCAGTAACTAAAAGCAGCTGCGTTCAGCGGAAAAAGGGCAGGTTGTATTCGCTGGTGGGAGGGGTTTATTGTAAAATTTTACAGTAATGGCAGAGATTTGCAGAGCCGAGAGAGAGACGAACGATCCCTCGCCATTTTACATGGGGACAATTCAGAATTATTAAGGTAATATGTGCAAAGCAATGACCTCACAAGCACTCGGATATATAAACGTGGGCCCAACGGGGATCGACTATCAGGTTTTAAGGGATGATAAAGGAGGAGGCGGTTGCAGTCTCTGATCCGATGGCTCGCTTTGCGAAATAGAGACAGCTGAAAGTTACTTTTCGGCTGTCTCGATTTCGAATAGGGGGCCATTTTAGACTTTTTTTTATGAATGGGTGAGTGTGCCGATCGGCCCATTAATTTTCGTAGACCCGCCAGAAGACCGCTACACAGAGGTGAGTAACCCTCTCCGGGGCATTTTAGTATTAGGGGGGGGTTAGGGTTAGGACCATAGAAGGGGAGGGTTAAGGTCAGGCTGCGGGGAGGGAGTCTTAGGGTTAGGCTATAGAGAAGGGAGTATTAGGGTCAGGCTAGGGAGAAGGGAGGGTTAGGA
>WWET01000094.1:15106-37115 GCA_011038615.1 Limnodynastes dumerilii | reverse complement strand
AGTGTTGCCAGGCAGGGGGGCAGGACTTGAGGCCGTGGCTTCATGGAAACCATGCGCCTCAAGTCCCTTGCGGGAGATTTGCCGGCTCTCCCGGGATACTGCAAGAATTTCAGGAGTTTCCAGGACATTTTGGGAGAGTCGGCAACCCCTGTGATACACTCAATGCATCATTACAAACGGGGGACAAGGCTGAAAGATAGTGATACATCAGGGTCGCCGACTTATAAAAGCTTTCCTCCGGGGGATCCCATCTCATAGATACAGACAGGGGGCAGGGCTTAACGGTGCGATTTATGCAAATCACATCATTAAGCCCCGCCCCATGACTAGTAATTACCTCTTACGGGTTTCATAGGAATGGGGGTGGGGCATAATGATGCAATTTGCGTAATCAAGTCCCTCCCTGTCCCTAGCAACACTAGTACACCAGTGTTGCCAGGCAGGGGGGCAGGACTTGAGGCCGTGGCTTCATGGAAACCATGCGCCTCAAGTCCCTTGCGGGAGATTTGCCGGCTCTCCCGGGATACTGCAAGAATTTCAGGAGTTTCCAGGACATTTTGGGAGAGTCGGCAACCCCTGTGATACACTCAATGCATCATTACAAACGGGGGACAAGGCTGAAAGATAGTGATACATCAGGGTCGCCGACTTATAAAAGCTTTCCTCCGGGGGATCCCATCTCATAGATACAGACAGGGGGCAGGGCTTAACGGTGCGATTTATGCAAATCACATCATTAAGCCCCGCCCCATGACTAGTAATTACCTCTTACGGGTTTCATAGGAATGGGGGTGGGGCATAATGATGCAATTTGCGTAATCAAGTCCCTCCCTGTCCCTAGCAACACTAGTAAACCAGTGTTGCCAGGCAGGGGGGCAGGACTTGAGGCCGTGGTTTCATGGAAGCAGGGGCGTAGGAGCGAAAATTTTCATGGGGGGGGCAAAAGGCCAAGGACTACTGAAGCCCCTTTTTCACCAGGCACCATGGGCCAGATCCTGACCCATTACGTGCAAGCATGGGTCCATAATTACGCCCCCTGCACTCCCTGATGTTGGTAGGATCTCTGGACACTTATCTGTCCAGATAGCTACTTTAAGTCCCCTGTCGTACATAGGTCAGGGTCTTGAACCATGGCTCTAAGATTCTTAAGGCAACCACTATTTACCCTACGATCTGGCAACAATGAGAATGCTGCTAACGTTTTACACTGTCCACAGGCCACGATTATTCCCTCTCTCTGTTGCATTGTCGTTCAACTTATAAGAACCGTCAATGCGAAGTATCGCTTCCCGGGCTCCTGTGTCTGCTCTTTGTTACTGCAAATTGTGATAGCAAACTGAGCGGGGATTCTAAGAAAGAAATAAAATAGCGTTTGCAAGAAGAAAATGTACAGAACAAACATGAAGACAACTTTATTTATGGTAAACAGAAGTGACAACAGTTGACAAGTTCAAAAAAAGCTATTATTGCTTCATCCCCATTTTCACTTCATTCGTCCTCATTCACCTCTGTGCAGAAGTGCATGGGGGGGCAAAAACACAGTCTTTGCCCCCCAACTAAAAACATGGGGGGGGGGGAGTGGGGCGAATGCCCCCTCTGCCTCCCCGGTTCCTACACCCCTGCATGGAAGGAGATTTGCCGTTTCTCACGGGATATCGGGAGAACTGTACGAATTTCGGGAGTCGACGTCTATGTGATAAACTCAATGCATTAATACAAACACAGGGGACAAGGCTGCACGATAGTGATACACTCACTGCACTCGTTACAAACAGACTCTCTGGGACTCACACTGTACAACACGTGGATCACACACAGGGGCCTGAGGCCGGTCTGAGTAAGGAGGACGCAGTTGATGTGGGGGACATGATTCGCTCTCCCATGGGTCTGGTGGTTTGTGTTTGACTCACGTCTGGAGAATTTGGCCTCTGAGCTGACCATCACTTGGGCAAAAGTAAAAATTAGTAATTTTTGAAATAGTTTTATCTTTGGAGAATAAAAAGGAAATTCCAAACCAACCGATCATAAGACATAAAGACAAAAGCTTTGTTATAAGTTCAGCCACTGCTGAGAATGACAGTGTGGGTTATAAGACACTGGTTGGGGTCGGTGTTTCCCCCATGTATTTTTTTGTACTGTTTCTCTGTAGTAGCAAAATTAAAATAACATCTTTATGTTACAATATCATACACACAACCTAGATGTATTCATATTTACATAGTATAATGTGGTTAATGTGAAAAGTAATCCCCTTTTGTATGTCCAGGCTCCAGCCATCCAAAATTCTTGTTTTTAGCCATCTTCCTGCTTGTATGTCCCAGCTATCAATGCAGCCCCCCTTATATGTTACCAGCCCCCTTATATGTTTCCAGCCATCATTGCAGCTCCCCTTATATGTCCTTGCCAGCACCGCATCCCCCTTATATGTTTCCAGCCATCACTGCAGCCCCCTTGTATGCCCCGTCCATCATTGCAGCCCCCTTTATGTCCGAACCATCATTGCAGCCCCCTTGTATGTTCCAGCCATCATTGCATTCCCCTTGTATGTTCCAGCCATCATTGCCGCCACCCTTTTATGTTACCCGCAATCATTGCAGCCCCCTTGTATGTCCCAGCCATAATTGCAGCCACCCTTTTATGTTATCCGCAATCATTGCATCCCCCTTGTATGTCCCAGCCATCACTGCAGCCCCCTTGTATGTCCCAGCCATCATTACAGCCTCCCTTTTATGTCCTAGCCATCATTGCAGCCCCCTTGTATGTCCCAGCCATCATTGCAGCCACCCTTTTATGTTACCCACAATCATTACAGCCTTCTTGTATGCTGCCTACACTTACCTTAGATCTGCTGGTGTCCCGGACCCTGGATATCTTCTTCTGGATCTTCTTTGCTCCTCCGTGGCGCGCTCTTTGCTTACTCAATGACGCTGACAAGACCTTGGGGTCCTTCTAGCGTCATTCAGATGAAGGGAGCTGCTACGGAGGAGGAGGAGCACTGTCTGTGTTCTCCTCTGCAGCTGCACAGCTTTTACATATTCAGCTAGTTAACTAAACGGGGTGACAGAGAGGAGGATCTGACCCAAATTCCATCAGGAGGCTAGGTAGAGTTCTGTAGTGTAACTCTCAATGTTGTGGCTGATTCAGGGCCCATTAGGTGGTGGAGGGGGCCCAAGACAATTGCCACCTTTGCACCCACTGAGGAATATACTACTTTAGGGGAGGGCCCAGCGATCAGAGCAGAGGCATAGGCCATATAAGTAAACACATTGTGTTGTATCAGACCCTCCAACATGACCCATTCCATTAGGTACATCATGCTCTGCTCCTGGGCTTTCAACTGTCGGTTACTATGGTAACCACCTTTGTTTAAGAGAACTATGTTTTTCAAACATCAGATAATTCATTAAAACCAGGTGAGTGACAGCTGGACACTCAGGAGCGGAGTATTCTGTACCTAATGGAAGGGGTCATGTTGGAGGGCATGGTGTACCTTACTTCTGCTCCGCCCCCGTCTCTCACGTCAGAAATGTCTTGATTGATGATCCTCGCTAAACTATTTGGCCAGGAGTAACAGGGAAGACCAGGGGCCAGATTTACTAAGCTGCGGATTTGTAAAAGTGGAGATGTTGCCCATAGCAACCAATCAGATTCTAGCTCTTATTTTCCTATTACTTACTAGAAAATGTCAGCTAGAATCTGATTGGTTGCTATGGACAACGTCTCCACTTTCCCTTTCCCGCAGCTTAGTAAATCTGGCCCCAGGCCTCAGAAGACTCCACGCCCTCGTGTGCAGCCTTGTCACAAGACCATGATATAATACCGTAGCCAATGGACCATTTATAGAAACATGTGAGTAAAAACTATTGTTATAGCGTTACATAACGTTCATGTTTTGTATTGACAAGAGCCATGCATTCATAATATCTGCCAATGACCTGCCCATTATCGCTGGGCTCCTGTTAATGAATGTTGCTAAACCACTATAATAGCAGACGTCCAGTGAATAGACAACGCTTTGTGGTTGAGCGGGTTTGGTCCTTTGGTGATTTTGTTCTTAGTTCATGTTACCTTGGGTGACGTCATTGCCAGCCTTGATGAGACTGTGCCGTACAACAAACTCTATCAGCTACCATAACATTCAGAGTATACTGGGAAGTATTGCAAGGACATGTCTCAGAGTAAAGTATAGAAGACTGGGGGCCTCAAATGGAATAACGGAAGCATCGCACATTTGGGAAGAATTCTCCAGATCCTAAACTGCGTACGCGAGCGATTTTAAATCGTATGGTATGGCCGTGGCTTAGGCACTTACGCATGTGAAGCCTGTACGTAAGTCAGTACTTATGCTTTGAAAAGTTAAGGTAGGGTTTTGGCAAGCGTAAAACGGCCAAAGTACATACGAGCTACGATGAAACAGAAAAAGCACTTAGGTCTGGATCTACCCCAATAATAGTAGAAGTTATAATAGTGATCCGCATATAAAAGCAAGAGTGCTCTGCGATCTGCTAATACACACGCATCTAAATGCCGCAATCGTAGCGCAAATTCGTTTCTGACTGCAGACATTTTCTCCAGATTCTGACAAGGGGCGGGTTGCGCTGACATATATATATATATATAGATTCATAGGGTCGACTGATGCAAATGTTTGATCCATCAGGATTGCAAAGTGCAAACGGATCAGAAATTTTAAGGCAGGATGGATGTCTGTGCGAGCGATGAGAGCTGTTTTCTATGTACTTGCTCGGTTATGTTGAATCCTTTATCGGATTTCCTTTAACGCTTTGTTCGGAGCGGGTTCCGTTTTCTGCTAAGAAAATGAGATTTACGAAATACAGACAGCCGATAGTCCTTTTTTATTTAAAATATCTACCCAATTAGAAGTTTATCATAATAAATGGGTTAGTATGCTGAAATTAATTTTCTGTCAACTTATGCATTCATTGCCTTTCCGAAATGCACCTTGCACCCCTGACGGAACACTTGCCCGACACTCACCGCACACTTGCCGCACTGGACACGAGGTTTGTGAAGGGTATTCTTAAGGTCAGGCTTTGGGGAGAAAAATCTTACGGTTAGACTGTGGAGAGGGGAGTCTTAGGGTCAGGCTGTGTGGGGGTCTTAGGGTCAGGCTTTGGGGGGGTCTTAGGGTCAGGCTGTGGGGAGGGGAGTTTTAGGGTCAGGCTGCGGGGAAGGGAGTTTTAGGGTCAGGTTGTGGGGAGGGGAGTTTTAGGGTCAGGCTGTGGGGGGCGGGGTGTGGGGGGGAGTGTTAGGGTGAGGCTGGGGGGGGACCTGTCACCGGTAACAGGTAAGTCCTCTGTTTAACATTAGATCACTATCCTGGGATGTGATTCCATTGGAGAAGAGAGAGCTGAAATATGAAGAAAACATCTTTTCATATCATTTATTCTAAGGAAGTCAGGAGTTACTGTATAGTGAACTGAATGGGTGCAGCAGATGCAGGAGAAGGTGCAGTAGTATAGATAAAGCTGGAAGGATATTACTGAAGAAGGAGGAACATAACAGTAAGTAAGGTATAGAAGATCCGTGTATAGGAGGATGGGAGCCAGGAAACTGAGCTAAAGAAGCAAAGAGGCAGCTTATAGGTGCAGCAGATGAAGTAGAAGGTGCAGCAGTAGAACATGTGAAATGAAGGTCCTGCTTGTATCCTTAATGTCAATGGGCCTGATCCAGAACTACGCGTCGGTGCGAATTTACGCGTGGCGGAGAAGTAAAATCGCTGTTTAAAACACACTGCGCATGCGCTCCATAGAAAATACGCACATTCACGTAGCGTAATTGTGAACTTATGGGCCATTCACGTATGTGTCACGTAAATACTTACGTGTGGGCGTGCCAAATTTATTCACGTAAATACTTACGTGTGGGCGTGCCAATTTTACGTTAGTACAAAATACGTCTGAATTACGTTAAGTAGGCGGGGTTTGTATTTAAAGTGTACAATATGGGCGTGCTAAGCTGCGTACGTTCACGTAGTCTATACGTCCGCTAGCGGACGTACGCAGTTACGTGTGAAAAAGTTAAGGTAGGGTTTGGGAAGCGTATCTTGACAAAATACGTCCGTGCAAGGGGTGTGCCGAGGGGAGTGTAGCGAACTTACGTGCACGAAAATACGCTCCGCGAATAAACGTACGGCACACGTAGTTCTGGATCTACCCCAATGTGACTTATCAAGACATTTATATTTTCTCTGTATATGACATATTATTGCATAGTTATATTGGGCCTGATCCAGACTTAAACTCATTTTACGTACACAAAATGACTACTCTCATATACGTAGCTGACTTATGTGTTCAGAACCTGCCTTAACTTTTCCTTGTGTATCTCTGGTCGTATGTAATGTCTTAAGTGCCTAAGACCGCCCATACTGTACAATGTAAATGCCTCCCTCCACCCACAATGCGTATATTGGGCTTGCGTAGGGCGGTCACACCCTATCGTACGGAGTTACATACAAGTTACATACGATCAGAGTTATGATGCGTCACATCTTCCATGCGCATGCACAGTGCGTTCCCACAGCCAGATTTATACATGCCGTGCGTAAATCGTCTGTCGTTATTAAGTCAGGATCAAGCCCATTGTGTAGAAATAGGATTAAGGGCTAAATTTACCAAGCTGTGGGAAAGGAAAAGTGGACATGTTGCCAATCACATTCTAGCTCTCACTTTCCTCATACATACTAGAAAATGATCGGTTGCTATGGGCAACATCTTTACTTTTCCTTTCTCGCAGCTTAGTAAATCTGGCCCTACAGAATGGCACAGAAAGGGTTTTCCTACATTTATCTTCCCTGCAGCGCCTCTGTCAAATAACCTAAAGCTGCCTGTTAGGCTGGAGCAAGAGGGGTTAACCAGAGGATCGTGTCTTCTTAAAGAGTCCATTTTTTATACATGTTCTGCTACTGTTTAATTCTAACCTCTGATTTCTGGAGAGAGCTCTGGTGAGAGGACGAGATGAAAGTAATATTCCCAGGATTGTTGTGAAACTGCTCCTGGCTACAACATTCCTCAGTGTATTGATCACCTCTATTGCTCTATTACGGCTGTTATATTGGAAAATTAACTCCGTAGCCTCTGAATCTGAAGAGGAGACTCACATCAGAGGGGGCCCTTGTGAAGTATTTGTACATGGCATCCTCCCACCCACCCCTTACCTGAGACAGGACTGTCCCGATTTGCGGACCTCAAAAGGGGGCGGAGCCTAACTGTGACGTACGCACCCGCCCCTTTTTCGGCCCGCGAATAGGGACAGTACCACCGCAGTCGAAGGGGGGTTAATTTGGCATCTATTTCTTCCCTCTGGAAGATCTTAGAGGGAAAATATAGATGCCGAATGTCCCCTCTACCCCTGCCAGCCCTGGGTGCAGGATGAATGCCACAGGGCCCCTAGTTCTGAGGGGCCTGTGTGCACTGCACACCCTGCACCCATTATAGATACACCTATGGTTAATAGGCCATATAGAGTGAAGGCTGGTGACCTGCAGTCTCCATAGACGGTTAGAACGCAGACTAAGATCTCCCTACAGCACTTTTTAATTACCGGTATGTTTATTTAAAAGATTGAACATGTGTCATGTTCTAGTACTGTGAGTGCCTGGAAATCCGCTGTCTCCATTACATAACCAAATCATTTAACTCTTATTACTGAGTCCATTGTTATACCAGATCCCAGTTTTGCAAAGTTTCAAGTTTAATATAAATAACCGGAGCTCTTAATATTGCTGCCTAATCCTCAACCTAAATGACCTGAAATGGTAGTTAAATGTAAAAATTGCATTTTTGGTGCAAAAGGGGGTAAAAAAAATGGCTTTTTGAGAAATTTGACCACCAATTCTCCCTACATCGGGCCAAATTCACACATGTGTGATCCATACGAATGTATCCGCACCTAATTCCCCGCTCCCCTCCCCTGCCCTGCCGTCATTTTTAAGTGCCTAACAGAACTTACGAGTGCCATTAACTACCTGTGCGTATTTTCCCTCTAGAATCTCGTTGGTTGCTATGGGCAACATTTCCACTTTTCTGCTTTTTATTTGTCTAAACCAGTGTTGGCTAACCTGTGACACTCCAGGTGTTGTGAAACTACGAGTCCCAGCATGCCTTAACTGCAAAAGCATAGCGGATACCTGACAAAGCATGATGGGAATTGTAGTTTCACAACACCTGGACTGTCACAGGTTAAGCCATCACTGGTCTAAACCGGCTTTGCTTCTCACTCTTATGCAGAGGACAGATCAGATGAAATGGTCACTTTTTCTGTTATATTGGCCTCGACCCAGACCAGATAGTAGCACATCCTGCTTCCCAGACTTGCGTGCTGTAATGTTACACACCATCTCCGTGCACATGTAAACAGGACATCTGGATGGGAAGAAAATGAAGGCCGTGACATACAGGCACAACACAGCCAGCTCCCTGCTGCCACGTCTCCAAATACACAGAAGAAGAACTAAACTAAACTAAAGAGTTATAAACTGTTATCATTAGATTGAAAACGTCACTTGTAGAGTTTATACACGAGCAGCGATTCCATATCGGTTTCAGTTATTTTGCTGGACAACAATTAAGCTGACGGATACTAAACTAGTTTCTGAAAGAGTGAAATAGTGCCCACATGACTTAGACATGACCTGCAGTCAGGGGCAGATTGGTCATAGGACTTACAGGGAATTTTCCTGGTTGGCCAGTGCCAATGGGAGATGGTCTCAGTATAGAAAATAGGTCACTATGATGCTCTCTGTATTGGTTGGTGGTCAATAGGAAGCTGTCAGTATAGAAAAGAGGTCACTATGATGCTCTCTGTATTGGTTGGTGGTCACTAGGAAGCTGTCAGTATAGATAGGAGGTCACTATGATGCTCCCTTTCTGTATTGGATGGTGGTCACTAGGAAGCTGTCAGTATAGAAGAGAGGTCACTAAGATGCTCTCTGTGTTGGGTGGTGGTCATTAGGATGCTGTCAGTATTGAAGGGAGGTCACTAAGATGCTCTCTGTATTGGGTGGTGGTCACTAGGAAGCTGTCAGTATAGAAGGAAGGCCACTATGATGCTCTCTGTATTGGTTGGTGGTCACTAGGAAGCTGTCGGTATAGAAGTAAGGTTACTATGATGCTCTCTGTATTGAATGGTGGTCACTAGGAAGCTGTCAGTATAGAAGTAAGGTTACTATGATGCTCTCTATATTGAATGGTGGTCACTAGGAAGCTGTCAGTATAGAAGGTAAGTCACTATGATGCTTTCTGTATTGGGTGGTGGTCACTAGGATGCTGTCAATATTGGGTGGCTGTCATTAGGAAGCTGTCAATATTGGGTGGCTGTCATTAGGAAGCTGTCAATATTGGGTGACAGTCATTAGCAAGCTGTCAATATTGGGTGGCTGTCATTAGGATGCTGTCAATATTGGGTGGCTGTACTTAGGAAGCTGTCAATATTGGTTGGTGGTCACTAGGATGCTGTCAATATTGGGTGGCTGTCATTAGGATGCTGTCAATATTGGGTGGCTGTCATTAGGAAGCTGTCAATATTGGGTGGCAGTCACTATGATGATCTCTTGATTGCTTTGACATGACACTGCTTCTTTTACTTAATTGGCTCTATATAACCATGCGCCCATTATTGGTCCTGATCCAGACCTACGTCCGCTCGCGTGGTTACGCTGGCTGTAAGCATATAATCGGCAGTTAGAACGTTCTGCGCATGCGTGTGGTAGATATTTTCCTTCGTAATTTCGTAACTTCTTTAGCGTGAATCGGGCGTCCGTACCATTTGCGTATAACCGCATAAAGGGGCGTACCAAAAAAACTGATACCGGATATACGCTGCAGTTAGTGAATGTAGGCGGGGGGAGGTTTTTTAAAACATACAGTATGGGCCGAGTTACCTTGTTATGTCACGCTAGTATGAACGGGCAGGCGTCGTAACACAGGGAAAAGTTAGGGCAGGGTTTAGCCGACGTAATGAAATGAAAGTAAAGGGAGTGTCGGGGGGAGTGCTAAGATTATACGCTGAGCGGTAATACGCTCGGCGCACATTCGTAGGTCTGGATCAGGCCCATCGTGTATATTTGTACTGCTTTTATTAAGACTCTTTATTTTGTACTAATTCAGTTGACATAGTTTTTTACTATGCTTATAGTTTTCCCACCCACGTGTGGCCTCTAGCAGATCTTATATCCAGAGCTCACCTTTGCTATGTGCCCACACTGATAAATGATAAGAGACTCAGCTGACCTATGTACATCAGTGCAGATTAAGATTCTCTTCCAGACCACTGGTATTATTCTCTCCCCTGTCACACAGCAGTCTTCTTGCATGTATGATCTGTGCTGACACTGACTTGTTATTCAGTATAACTTGGCTGTATATTTTAGACACGTCCTTGATTTACATGGTGAATATGGGATCCCGGAACTTCTGATGGCAACCCTGGTCTGCTTGTCTGACATATCAGCTCTCAGTTATGCAGGAACATCTAGGCCATGATCAGGGGCGGATTGGGAACTTAAAGTAGCCCTGGAAAAAAACTTGCAAGCAGCCACATGTGGGTGTAATCAACTATTGGAATAGTGGACTATTGTACAGAAAATAAAACCTTAATAAAAGATGTGCAAAATATGACATGGGGGCAGGGTTATGTATCTCCCAGTAAGTGCGAGAAGAAACATTATGTAAAAGAGTTACAAGCATACTACTATATAGATCCGGATTCACAGTTGTTTTAAGAATTGAGAATTCTAAAGACTGGAAATGGTACGTAGATAGTTTAAATAAGCTACTACACATGCGTAGTAGCTCAATTCTTAAAACAATATACGTAAGACGAAACTACGTAACTGTGAATCCGGACCATAGCATTTATAGTGACCTCTGTGCAATGCAGGTAGTCACTTCCACCCAAGTGACCACCACTCGAAAAATACAGCATCCTAGTAAACACCACCCAATACATACAGCATCCTAGTGAACACCACCCAATACATACAGCATCCTAGTGAACGCCACCCAATACATACAGCATCCTAGTGACCACTGCCCAATACATACAGCATCCTAGTGACCACTGCTCAATACATATGGCATTCTAGTGACCACTGCTTAATACATACAGCATCCTAGTGACCACTGCTCAATACATAAAGCATCCTAGTGACCATCACCCAATACATACATCATCCTAGTGACCACTGCCCAATACATACAACATCCTAGTGACCACCACCCAATCAATAGAGCATCCTAGTGAGCACTGCCCAATACATACAACATCCTAGTGACCACTTCCCAATACATACAGCATCCTAGTGACCACTACCGAATACATTCAACATCCTAATGATCTCTGTTCTATACAGACATCATTTTAATAACCACCAACCGTGACAACATCCAAGTTTTCTTCAAATAAAAAAAGAAGCTTCTGAGTGACCTCCAGAAGCCACCGTCCTATACAAACCAAAGCGATGAGCACTACTGCCAGAGTGTATCAATCAGATCAGCCCCCTCTAAATCTGCCCCTGCCATGCATTCATAGAAGAGATGGACACTGGAGAAAGAGCTCGTAGATGGTAAGTTTTATAGACTTCTTAAAATACATAGGCCCCGGTTCATCAAGATCAGTGACCAGCCTGTATCCATTATAGGTTCATGGGGATAACATTGGGCCATGTTCAGACTTAATAACGTACCTAAAAATACACAGGCTGTGTGCGTATGTGTGCATTTTTTTTTATATATAAGGACCTAATGACATCCGTAAGAAGTGGCGTGGCGGCACTCCGTAAGAACGAGATTAGGAAAAGTGGGTGCGGGAGGCATTATAATTGGGCAGTTATAATGTGTTGTAATTTGAATGCCTCCCTCCACCCACAATGCATATAATCGGCTTCCGTAGGTATGTCACACCCTATCGTACGCAGTTACGTACAAGTTAGGTACGATCCCAGTTACGATGAGTAACATCTGCCGTGTGCATGCGCAGTGCGTTGCCACAGCCAGAATTATGTATGCCACTTGCGTAAATTGTCTGTCGTTATTAAGTCTGGATCAGGCCCATTGTTAGGATTCTTGTTCTGATCCTGCAGTACCGGCCTCTGATCATAAGGGGCCACCCGTGTTCATGGATTAGAGCTGTATTCTCAATTCCTACCATAGGTGGCGCTAAACTCAGCCACTGGGTCAAGTGTCTGGATCATTGATGGTCTTCACAGACTTTGTTGGAGTCTGCTGCATTTTGGACTTTGGACCTTGCTAAAGCAAGTTATTATTATATTATTATTTTATTATTTATTATGGTTATTATTTCATCTTGCCTTTGTTTGTTTCTTAGTCTGTAATGTTACTGTGTCTTGCCTTATTTGCACTTGCATTTTTGTCTCCACCTGTCTCCTGCACTTTGGCTCTGTTTCTGCTTCTGTTTATTTTTACTGTTTACCTTGTTTCTGTGTTCAGTGTCCTGGAACTACCGCATCTATACCTGTATTTGCATACTTTTTTGTACCTGTTACATTGCCCTAGCTTTGTGTTACTTGTTGCTTATATTCCTATTGTCTTGTGTTAACAGGAAATATTTTGTTGTTAATAAATTGTTATTTTTTTGCAACAATTTTGAAGAACATTTTCCACATTTACCTTTCAACTCCCCCCCTTCCAAGATGATCAAATATCTCTTTTACACAAAAACATCTAATAAAGTTACTTTATTATATTGAAATAATTTGTTATAATGTTAGGGCTACAGGTACCAAAGAACATTTTTTATTTCGCAATCTTTTAACAAGAATCTCAATAAAGTTTCAATCTTTTAAAATGAGTGCAATTTTGGCTATAGTGGTTACTAAAAGGGATGAGGGCAAATAACTGGATCCAACTGTTCTTTCCTTTTTGATTAAATTAAAATACAAGCCCAATGCTACCTCCTTACAACTTAATCCTTTCAGCCCATCTCCCACCAGACGTGTCATTGGTTTTGAGTTTTGGATCGGTTGGAATGCAGTCTGATTGGTAAGCGCAGATTCTTCCACAACTCTGGGTATACACCGTGAGGAAGCACAGCCACAAGTAAGTAATCTGAAAGGTAGAAAGTTGTGCAAGTCTTGGAAGCCTTTGTCACCAAGTGAAAACCAGTTAATCCCAAATAAATATAATCCTCTAAATATTTCTGGTCATATTTATCCTTTTATTTAACCTCAAAGCTTCTCAATGTATTGCTCATCTTGTTTTATTTGAAATGATCGGATATCTACAGAAGGCTTATAAAGAACTGAAACATGAATCACAATACAGATATTTGCATAAAGCCAATGTTGTGCAACACTGAATTCTGAGAAAAGTGAATTGTGTTTTTGAATCAGTTGGGAATTGTTAGAACTTGCGTGTTACACAATTCAATTTTTTATTTAATTTATTAGCTATCTTGTGTCAACTCAACACAGTGGCTCATACAGTATAAAGGCCACATAGGAGGCTTAAAGAAGAACTCTTCAGGGTCAAAATGTAGGGTATAGTTAATAATGGGTGAGGGATTGGTGAATTTGTCCTATATTCCATGGACTCACACAATGCTGTCAATTAATAATGCATCTGATTCTGTATGGATATATTTGGAATAGTTTCCGGCTACATTGTCTAGTCTCTCTTGTCGCTCCACCTCTACCTCCCTTCTTGGTTTATATCTACATTGGTTTCCGGTCCACTTCAGAGTACCCTTCAAGCTCCTCACCACCACCTACAAGGTGCTCTCCTTCTCCACCGCTTCCTCCCTCATCTCCATCCATATTTTCTCCCAGACCCTTTGCTCTACAGGTAGCTGCCACCTCACCTCCCTCCCACCTGGTAACCACTGCTATTTCCCGCATCCGCAAGACTTCTCCCGTGAGGCACTTCTGCACTGGAATAACCTACCGAATCCTATTAGACTATCCACCTCCCATCAAGCCTCAAAACCCACTTCTTCAGACTAGCCTCCTAACCTCTCTCTCCCCTGCCTCCTGATTCTCTAACCCTCCAACCTCTTCATCCCTGTGTTTTCTATAAGTCCAGCACCCCCCTTTTCTTTAGCTTGTTAGCTCTTATAAGCATAACCCTCTATCCTCTTTGTTAGGAAACCACTCACCAGGGCGTGGAGTCTAACTGGGGCCTGGTATTCACTAGAGCATCTGATGGTGAGTATAGGCTTGGCTGCAGGTTACCCAGCAGGTCGCAGCCCCCAGCGGTGGCCCCTATACATGTGGGTAAGTGGGATGGGGACCCAGTGAACGAACAAGGGAGGACAAACTGCAACTGGACACACCGTGAAGACAGACAAGGGCACCCCCTCACAGAAGTATACAGCAAAGAGACACATGGAAGGGCAAAGCAGGATGGAGCACAAAGGGTAAAATTATCAAACAGCAACCAGCACAAGTTCAAGAACAAAATACTGGCAGGACAAGCAGCAGGGTAGCAAGAAGCTATAACTGGCGGGGCTGACGCACACTCGCCAGTCTATTTACAAGGAGGCTGGCCAATCAGAAGCTGCAGCCTAGACCAGCTTTCTAATCTTAATGGACAGGCTGCTAAGCAACAGTCGGGACCAGAACACAGTGCGCGCCAAACTGCGAGGAGGAAAGAAAGCGTTCTGGTTGCGCAGTTGATCATGCTGCCCAATACGGAGGTGAGCGCCCCAACTGCCAGCACAGCTGAAAGCTCTCTCCGGAAGCTGCGATTGCGGCGCACAACAGCACCCCCCTTGAGGAGGGGTTCAGGAACACCTAATTCCAGGTTTAGAGGAGAACTTTCTAAAGAATTCTTTCAACAGTTGAGTGGCATTGAGATTCTTTCTGGGAACCCGTGACCTCTCCTCTGGTCCAAAACGTTTCCAGTGTACCAGGAAATAAATTTCACCCCTCACCCTCTCGGAATCTAGGATACTTTCCACCTCGAATTTGAGGTGGTCGTTCACATCTACAGGTGGGGGCCTGGCCGAGGATCCCGTGCTGAATTTCTTGGAAATCTTGACCGGTTTCAGCCGCAAACAATGAAAAGAACACTCTTGTCTTATTCCCTCCACTTTTTAATTCATTGTACCCTGTATGTAATTTGTGTATTCTTTGTCTCATTTCACTGTACGACACTGCAGATACCTTTTGACGTCTTATAAATAAACTTTATTAATAATAATAATAATAATAATAATAATAATAATAATAATAATAATGGGTTTCTGCATTGACTTAAAGAAGGACATGGTGGAATTAGCCTGCTGTTCCTTGCAAATATATAGAAAAATGATAGACTTCAACCAATAATAGATTATGGAGCTGATCCCGACCTAAATGCATTAAGAGGGAATGACGTTCCTTCGGAGAAACATAGAAAGTGATGGCAGATAAGAGCCACATGGCCCATCCAGTCTGCCCAGTTATTTATTTAAAACTATACTGACCCCAGAACCTATTTACCCTCAAGTTAGTGTGAGATTTAGGATATCCTTATATTTATCCCAAGCATCTTTATATTGTTCTTCTGTGTTATCCTCTATGAACCATATACACCAGTGGTTCCCAAACTGTGCGCCACGGCTAACTGAGGTGCCGCGTCTCTCTCACCGGGGTGCCGTGGAATGTTTCTGGTTTCTATTTTATTCTATTCTATTTTTGTCTTAGTGCCTTGAAAAAATATGGAGACCCTAAGGCTGCCTCGAACTGAGAAAGTTTGGGAACCACTGATATACACATTTAAGAGTAAAACTGTGAACTTACCTAGATATATACGCACAGGAAAAATCTGCAATACCGATTCAGGGAAAATAAAGAACCTCCTGGAACACTACAGATTACAGGAGTGATTGACTGGAGGGCCGGGGCTTAATTACACTATTTGCATAAATTACCTTATTAAGTTCCGCCCCTTTAAGAAATCTGTGCGTTCCATCTGGATTCTCCCGGAGGGAAACTTTATAAAGTCGGCAACCCAGATTTAGGTTCAAATGCACAACATATGAGATGCGCTCATTGTTGATTTAAGGGCCAGATTACTTGTTTTGAAATAAAGCCTGATAAATATTTCTCTTTCTGTTTGTGTGCTTTACAAGTCACCACTAAAAACAATACAAACTTAAAATCAATGGGCTGGATCCAGTCTTAAGTAAGTGCTTGAAATGAGTTACACCTGGGCAAAACCATGTGGATTGCTGTGGAGTCATATTTCATTTGTTGTAAACAGTATTAGAGTTGAGAGGTGATGTTTCCTATCCCAAGTCTAAATAACAGTGTGATAGTAAAGCTGGTCAGTATCTGTGTGCAGTAAGCAATTCAAAGATATATCAGGGTTGCCGACTACTAATATTTGGTGGTTCATAGCATATCCCTTTCTGCAACTTCTTTGAACTTCCACCTCCACTGGATATTTCCACCCACAATGCCTCTATATTATCACCAATACATTCATAGATAATTTCCTGTATACTTGGTTTTAACATTGGCTTAACATAAAGACATACTCCTCCTCCCTTTTTATTTACCCTATCCCTCCTAAACAGAGTATAGCCCTCCCAGTTGACTGTCTAGTCCTGTGTATCATCCCACCATGTCTTAGTAATACCTATAATATCATATTCCTCTTTCATTGCTTCTAGTTATAACTCTCCCATTTTACCTGACAGGCTTCTTGCTTTTGAAAGCATACACTTTCTATTTTTTCTCTTAGTTATTTGTTTTTCCTTTGCTAAGGCTGTTTTTCTTATTGGTTTTAACAAGGGCACCTTCTTAACAGCTGCGCTTCCATTTGCCACCTCTCCACCCCCTTGACTTTCTTGCCCCTCTCCCCAAAACCTAGTTTAAAATCTCCTCCAACCTTCTAACTATTCTTTCCTCTAGCACAGCAGCCCCTTCCTCATTCAGGTGCTATCCATCACGGCAATAAAGATGGCATCTAACTGAGAAAACAGCCCAGTGCTCTAAAAATCCCAAACCCTCTCTTAGCCATCCATTAACCTCCCTAATCTCCCTCTGGCTCTCTGGACTAGTGCGTGGCACAGGTAGTATTTCTGAAAATACTACCTTGGATGTCCTTGCCTTAAGTTTGCGGCCCAGGTTCCTGAAATCATTCTTAAGGACACCCCATCTTCCTCCAGATTGTCCTATCTACCTTCCTAAAAAATGAACTCCCTACTAATACAATCTCCCTAGGTCTCTGATTACTTTTGGTCCCCTCTAAGTCTGAGAGACTGTTGCCCTGGTTGCTAGAGAAATCAGTCTCACACAGCCCTGCCGCTACTGAACAGCCTTCCACAGTATCTTCATCCAATATGGCGAATATGCTGGGATTGCTCAGCTCAGAACTTGCCTGCCTCTTCCTTCCCCTGCCACCCCTTCTAACTGAGATGGGTGGAATCCTCTTCTAAGAAGAATAAATATCAGACTAACTATAAGGCGCTGTGTGGGTAATAATTATATCTAAAACGAAAAAATAATTAAAAAATGATAAGGAAAAAGAAAAATATATTCAAACGGTGTGCAAAAAACCTAAAACTCAAAGAATATCCAATAATCCTCAAATAGGGATAGAAGGTCCTGCAGTTCAAATGGACCTCTTGAGTTAGGAACAGAAGTCCTCCATAGTGTGCCAATAGGCTATATAAGGTAAGAACAAATGCAGGAAATTGTGTGGTATTCTCCAGGAGTAGCATACCACCACAACATAATGGCTAGCCTCCTCCAGGGTGGAATGCGAATCCAGAATGTTGTGCTCTTTCTGGACAGTATTGGGGAGATGGTCCAGCACACAGTGAAAGGTCCTACGTGACATCTGAAAGTGTGCCATCTACTGTTCATCTTCAAAAGCTTCCACAGTTCCCCAGAAAGCTTAGGCATGACTCCTGTCAGTGAGGATGCTGCATCTCACAATGGGCATCTGACTGGACCTGATGTATGCTCTCCTGCGCAAATACTGACGTCAACTACTCTCCCTCTGCCATGAATTGCACCCTTCTTCTCTCCATAACGCAAAGTGCAATCTGCTACAGTGTAAGCAGCTGAACATGGCTATCGTTTGCTGTCTGAAACTGCAAAATACACCACAAAACCATGAGCTCTGAGCTACACCCAAGTGATTTGTTGGCCATCTTAAAAAGCAATACAGTTAAAATTAGAGATGAGTGATTTGGATTCTGTGAAATCTGACACATCTGAATTTTGGGGTTCTAAGTTGAACTGAGCCATGCCTTGGTTCCTCCCACCAAATTCAGATCTGTAATCGAGGCAAAACACCTGCACTGACTTTTAATCCAATCTAAATGAAGCTACACACAAGGTAAGAAAGATCACAGCTAGACTGTCAGTGATCCAGTGACCCACCCATGGGGTGGATTGTGGTAGCCCAGAAACACCCCCAAAATGATTATTTAATAAAAAAGAAAGAAAATAAAGCCATTAACTTGAAAAGGGACGTGGTTTCATTGGCTTGTTGGCTAGACAGATATAGAAGAGGATTCCAACCACAGGGCAGTTACCATAACAAGGAAGCAAGTTTCCCCAAACATTTGACATAAAGTGAAAGTGTGAGGGGTCCATGTATCCATCAGTGTCACACACAGACAGAGGATCCCATAGTCATGCACATAGGCAGGTGTGATCAGCCAATAGGGTGACAAGGCTGCAGTCACTATTCTGCCACTCATACAAGTGCTAAGAGCCATTAACCCGTAGTTCCGTATACTAAGCTGCGGATTTTGAAAAAGTGAAGATGTTGCCTTTAGTAATCAGTCAGATTTTAGCTCTTACTTTCTTTTTACATACTAGAGAATGTATAAATTATAAATGCCTCAATTTTAACTTGTGCTTCAATTTTGTTTACTAGTTGTCACTGGGGACGGTTCCCATAGTTACGAGCGATGCCTCCACGCTCTCCGCCACGTCACGTTCGGTGCATCCATGATGGTTCCTTCCGGTTTGTGAGACTCGGAGGCACACAGTGACTGCGTACCGAGGGCAGGTGTTTGTAGCGGTAAGTGTTATCTCTATATAAATGTTCACTTTATTCTATTTCTGTTAACCTTGATGAAAGTACAATAAATATGTACTTAAATCTGTACTGTACTTGCAACACATTTTTGACTGTGTGTCATTATTTGAATGCTTGAAATCTCTGAGTGCCACCATCATCGTTCCTGTATAAGCTACTTCCAAGCTGGTAGTGCACCACATTTGAATTTCTTACCGAGTGCCATCCAATAGAAAAATCGTGGGGCAGTGTAAAAGTACACTGTCAAGTACAAGAAGGAGTTAGATACGATCTTAGGAAATGCGGTGGAGACACAGTTATGTAACAAGGACCTGTCTGAATTCTGCTTTGTTGATCATCCGATCAAACCTCTATTTTATACTCTACCCAAGTTCCACAAAGACCTACGTTCTCCACCACGAAGGCCGATAATATCAGCCCGTAACTCCCTGTACCAACGCACTTATTGAACAAACTAGCAGATCTCATCGATATACCTGAAGAATGTCACTTCATTACTATAGATGTGAATAGCCTCTATACCTGCATTGGAGGCTACATGCTCTTTCATCATGAATAAACTTGAATATAAGGGTCCAAACATTGACTTCATGATTAAGCTCCTGAAATTTACATTAAAGAAGAATTGTTTTTACTTTAATGGTGAACATTTTCTTCAAAAATTGGGCTGCGCCATGGGCTCTTGCGTAGCACCGGTGTTTGCTAACATCTACATGTTTCACTATGAGAATGAATACCTGTACTCTGACCAACGGTTTGTGGAGGGAACATTATGTTTCATGCGGTACATAGTTAATCTGCTGCTAATCTTGCGCACAGACATCAGCATTTTTGAGGACTTGGTCAAAGATCTCAATTCAAATACCTCACCCATACGGTTCACCTATTCTGCTAGTCAGACCGAAATTCACTACCTAGATGTGAAGATCAAGCTACGATCCAAGCAGCTACAAACTGCAACCTACCACAAACCTACGGATAAAAATAATATTCTCCACGCAGGCTCGTTTCACCCTCCCTCTCTTAAATTCGGACTCCAATATTCCCAACTTCTACGAGTCCAGAGGATTCCTAGTAATATACCCGAACGTGACGAGCAAATGGAGAAAATGTGCCGTAAATTTGAAGATAAGGGATATGATCTCCAACGTCTAAAACGGATCAGAGATAAGGTGTGTAACATTCCTAGGTCAGAAACTCTAAAGATAACAGCAATGAAAGAGAAGTACAAACCATACCTTCACAGACAAACATCAGCAAATTAAACAAACAGCCAGAAGATATTGGCCCATGGTCAGCACGGATCCCACCTTGAAATGCTTTAAAGAGGTACAACTTATACCCTGCTACAAGAGGGGCAGAAATATTAGGGACATGCTGATGAAGTCAGATGTCACTCTACCAACTCAACAACTGAGGTAAGTTGGATGTTTCCGATGCCCCAACTGTGTCACCTGCCGATATTTGGTCCCCTGTACGCAACTCAATCATCCCTATTCTGGCAAGGTTTAGAAAATTCTGCATCCTTTAACCTGTACATCAAAATTCGTTATATATCTCATCACCTGTCCTTGTGGTTTACATTATATCGGAAAGACCAGCAGACAGTTTAAAGAGCGGATGGCATTGCACCGCTCAGCCATAAGGGCATCGTTAGAAGGCAAGCCCGTAGCTCGACATTTCGCCAACATGAAGCATAACCTCTCTACTTTGAGATACCGAATAATTGATACAGTTCCACCACCATAGAGAGGTGGCAATAGAGACAAACTTTTATTGCAGCGAGAAGCCCTCTGGATCCATCTCCTATGAACTGTTGTTCCCTTTGGCTTGAATGAATCTCTAAGCCTGACTTGTTATCTATAAAGAATGACTCCTGTCTCTAGTATATGAGAGAGGAATATCTCTCTCACTGAGAACCTTATATTGCCACTTCAGTACTTGGTTATGTCAAGAGACTGTTCTAATAATCCCTGAGAGACACATGTCTGCATTAGGACATAGGGCCTGATCCAGCGCTACGAAAATTCGCACGACGGGCGAATGCGAACGTACGCTCGGGCGTATCAACATGCACGCCCCTAACACTCCCATAGTAAAGTCCCTGCTTACGGCGGCTATACCCTACACTGGGTACGCCCGTCGGCCGTACGAAAATTCGCAGAAAATACGCTGAGCGTACGGGCTTAGCACGCCCATACTGTACAATTTAAATGGCTATCCCCGCCTCCCTGTAGTAAAACGGGCGCCCAGCCGACCATCGTAAAAAAATACGCCCCGCGAGCGAAAAATACGCTAACAATACGCCCGCTATTCGCTCATGACGCTCGGGCGACCGGAAGCTGTCATACTGGGCATGCGCATTGCGAATTTTTTGCCGAATTTTCGCATACGCTCGTCGTACGCTCGCTTGCGATCGTTGCTCTGGATCAGGCCCATAGTAACTGTCATGTTATTAATTCTAATTTTGTATGCCCACGACCAGGGTGTGCATTTATACACATATTTGATATATACTTTTGTATTTCTATGACTATGCATGATTCTAGTCGACCAGTAGTGCTTTATGTAATGGCATGTCTAAGTGCTATGCACATCCACCTAGCTCTATTAACGCTTTGACTTCCGTTAATCCATACTATTATATTCTTTATTTGATATTGCTTATGCTAAGGTCTGGATGTGCTGTTGATCACTTTGACATCATCTCTTCTCCGTTTTCATTGTGTTTCACACATTCACAGGTACGTTGATTTGTTTTACAGTGGTGGCCATGGTTACCAGATCCGCACAGCCGCAGCTGATGACGTCATGCTTGGGTCTCGGCGGGCGAGACCGTCGCGGTCCAGGAACGTGGCTCCGCTCGGTGAGAAGTCACAGGTGGGGTAAGTGGGATATATGGTTAGCTACAGGGTAATGGCTAGAGTGCCAGGCCATGTTTTGTTTTATATATATATATATATATATTTCTTTTTTATAAATAAAAA
>WWET01000094.1:0-12633 GCA_011038615.1 Limnodynastes dumerilii | reverse complement strand
TCTCCTCTCCAGTCTCCCCTCCCCACAATACTGCCATCATGTGTCTCTCCAGTCTCCCCTCCCCCACAATACTGCCATCATGAGCCACCAGCCCCCATCATGTGTTTTCACTTAACTTACCTCACCTCACCTCTCCTCCGCGGCGCGCACTCCCTCCTCCTCAGCATCCGGCAGTCAGACGGCGCTGCAGCATATGTGATGATGTCACACGTTGTGACATCATCACCCACTGCCGCGGGCCCTTGTCTTGCAATGCAGAGGTCTGATATGTAGAGCTGCCAACAAAGATTTTTTTTTACTAGTGTCCTGGGCATAACAGAGAGGAGGCCTGGGGCTATGTCAGGCCCCCTCCCTGTCCGGGCCCGGGACACTAGGCCCTGCTGTCCCCCCCCTGATGGCGGCCCTGAGTATAACAGCCCTATAGAAAAAAACTAGTGTTTTTATGTGCTGCATCTATGCAGATGTAAGACTAGCAATAAGCCTTGTAGATTCCTGTAGCGTAAAATGTTTTTCCTTACTATCAGAGGCCTAGGAATCCTGAGGACATGGCTGGGTCATGCGTCAGGAATGTCAATTACAGGCCAAATTCTCATCCTTGGAGCCCAGAACACAGAAGACCGGATGGAGCGGAGAGAGTTCATTAATTCACTTCCTTTGAACTACATAATAAAGAATCATATTTTCACTATTGGAATACAAGGTAATAAAACAGATAAAAAAATATTCAATGCAAATTGCAGCTATATGTTGGAGTAATACATCCAGGGTCTGGCTAACAATAATCATATATAATGCAGACCAATATACAGGGAACATTCTAAGGACCATATATAACACAGACAACATTCTACTGATCCTTATGCAATACAGGAAATATTTTAGTGACCTTTATACAACACAGAGAGCATTTCAGTGACCAATATGCAAGACAGGGAGCATTCTAGTGACCATTATACCACGCAAAGAGTATTCCAGTGACCAATATACAATACAGAGAGTATTCCAGTGACCAGTGTACAATACAGGGAGCATTCTAGTAACCAATATACAATACAGAGAGCATTCTAGTAATCAATATACAATACAGGGAGCATTCTAGTGGCCAATATACATTACAGTGAGTATTCCAGTGACCAATATACAATACAGAGAGTATTCCAGTGACCAATATACCATACAGAGAGCATTCTAGTGACCAATATACAATACATAGAGTATTCCAGTGACCAATATACAATACAGAGAGTATTCCAGTAACCAATATACAATACAGAGAGTATTACAGTGACCGATATGCAATACAGAGAGTATTCCAGTGACCATTATACAATACAGAGAGTATTCCAGTGACCAATATACAATAAAGGGGACAATTTATTAACAAATAAACAGTACATAAAAAATTCTAGAAACCAATATACAATATAGGGAGCATTCTTGTAGCAAACATTTAATACATTCTAGTGGTCAATATATAAATATTATACAGGAAACATTTAAGTAACCTATATACACCAAAGCAAATCACAGAGTTACAGAAACAGTTCCTAGTGTACATATTACATATTAAAAACAGGATAACAGCCTCCTCTATGCCTCCAAATCTAAGCCCCCTCCTGAATAAAAAGGAGACCTTGACCAATCACTTCAATCACAGGACCATAATGGAGGGTCCGGGGAGGTGAACCCTTGGTAGGCCTGCGGCAGATGGGGTCCACCAATGCTTATGTTAGCTTTGCAGCAGCAGGTATTGGTGGTATTGGAGTTGCACATTAGTGGGCCAATGCGCAGGGAAGTTACGGGTGACGTCGCATAGGGGGTGGAGCTCCGCAAATGCGTCTTGGGCCCCCGTGTTTCTGACGACGCCCCTGTCCCTGAAAATCACACCTATGATCTATAAAGTGTGAAGCGATGGAGATGACCACAATGGGCTGGATCCAGACCTTGTTAAGTGCATGAACTTAGTTACCCCTGGGCTAAACCATGGTAATTGCAGGGGAGTCATATTTCATCTGCCGCAAACAGTATTAGAGTTGAGAGGTGATGTGTCCTATCCCAACTCTAAATAATAGTGTGATAGTAAAGCTGGTCAGTATCTGTGTGCAGTAAGCAATTCAAAGATATATCCCTGCATGCAAAGAATACAATTACCTTGACTCCCCCTGTAATCAACATGGTTTAGCCCAGGTGTAACTAAGTTCATGCACTTAACAAGGTCTGGATCCAGCCCAATGTGGCGACCTTTATTGTATTATTGAAAGATTAGTGCCAGGGTAGAGGACGGGATTCAGACATTCGCTGGGCGGATGTGTGGACCTTTCATATTTTTACAAAACCTGTACAATTTTTGGGAAAAAGAGCTGATTTGTAGAAGGACATTGAAAAAAAAAGCTTGTTCAAATACATGTTTGAAAAGTACTTAACTTGTTTCAAGACAGGAACACGTCCTAGACAGGATCATTTCTTTAACGTCCATTTAAGTCACTTAAATCCTCACAGGTTATACAGTAGTTAAAGTGATGTCAATTTAGAGATTTCCCGCTGTGCCACCAGCCGGGCTCCTGTATTTGTGCATTAAGCTTTTATCTGGTGACTCAGTGCTGGCCGACCTCCCGGGTTGGTAAAATGTGCTGTGCCTACGTCTATTCTGCACACAGTCATTCAGTCTGATGCAAAAACATATTATTACACCTTGAGGTTCTGACATTCGTTTTACTTAAACTGGCCACAAACTAGAGCGATTATCAGCCCATTCATACATTTATCGAGAGTTCGGGCCAGGTATTAGTGTAGTGAGTGGTCAGAATGGATCCTATGCCCAATAAATGTACCAGAAATGCTCGGATAATAAAGTTATGAAGCTCTGCATTCTGCAAGAGATCCAAGGGCTTTACATTTTTATTACTGCTATACTTACCGGTAATTATGAAGTTAGACAGATGTGGACACTTCAGACAGAAGGTTAAGGTGCCACCCACTACTGCCCAGAGTTACCACAGCCAGCGAATTAGCTAGCTGCACTGGCCTCATGCCAAGATTGACAGGAGGCCTGTGCAGCCAATCAGTGCAGAGACTGACAGAAGGCCTGTGCACACAATCCGTGCTGAGACTGGACGGTTGGACAACCCAGGGTTATTATTATTATTATTATTATTATTGTTTATTTATAAGGTGCCACAAGGTGTCCACAGCGCCATACAGGTTATACAGGTTATGGGACGGTTAAGTTTAGACTGTGGGACAAGCATGTTTAGTGTTAGGGGACAGTTAAGTTTAGGTCTAGGGGAGGGTTAAGTTTAAGCTGCAGAGAGAGGAGAGTTATTGTTAGGAATGGAGAGGATTAAGGTTAGGCTACGAAGAGGGGAGGGTTAAGGTTAGGTTGTGGAGAGGGAAGGGTTAGAGTTAGGAGAGAGTTAAGGTTAGGATGCGGAGAGGGCAGGGTTAAGATTAGGGTTAGGCAAGGGTTAAGTTTAGGCTGCGGAGAGGGGAGGGCTAGATTTAGGGGAGGGTTAAGGTTAGGCTGCGGAGAGGGGGAGGGTTAGGGGAAGGTTAAGTTAGGCTGCAGAGAGGGGAGGGCTAGAATTAGGGGATGTTTAAGGTTAGGCTGCGGTAAGGGGGAGGGTTAGGGGAAGGTTAAGGTTAGGCTGCGGAGAGGAGAGGGTTAAGGTTAGGGTTATGTAAGGGTTAAAGTTAAGCTGCGAGTAGAGGATGGCTAGGTTTAGGAGAAAAGAAACATTTGTTTAATAATCGATCCTAAAAGGATTCTTAAAATCTAAAATGAGGAAAAATCGAAGTTTACAGCAAAGGAAAGGTAAGGGGTTAAATAAGAGATTCCCTCTGTGTTACATATAACTGGAGAAGCTCAGAAATGCCGTTCTTACGCATACGGCCGCCGTAAAAACGACGGCGGCTGTAGGTCTGGATCAGGCCCTTAGTGTATAGCTTACATTAGATCGCCATCTGCTGGTAAATACTGGTATTACATTACAAAGTTGTTCTTAAAGTCTATATTCAGAAACAATTGGCATTACGGGCCGGATCCACCGGTAACAACGAGGGTGCTGTATGGACTGGAGCATGCGCCCTCCACATGTTACGTTACTTTTACTAACGTAAGTTCCATCATACAGAACTAAGTGCAGACAATGTGCGCACACAATCGTGAGCAATCCAGACCCGGAGGGAAGTCACGGCAGGACAGCTAGCGCTCTGACAGGCATTGTGTGGGAGGGGAGGGTGAGAGGACGCAGACCTGTACTGGAAATGCTCCTATGGTATCCCGGGAGAGTCAGCAAATCTCCCACAATGGGAATGCGACTGTGATTAGTGCAAATCACGACCTAAAGTCCCGCCTCCCTGCTGGAGCCCCAGTGTTACTAGAGGGAGGGTGACAGGAGGAATTGTAGCTTTGCCAGGCAGGGGGCAGGGCTTCAGGACACAATTTGCATAACATTCTGTCATTAAGCCCTGGCCTCATACCGGCATGTGTGTATGTATGTGTGTGTATGTATGTGTGTGTATGTATGTATGTGTGTATTTATGTGTATTTATGTGTATGTATGTATGTATGTATGTGTGTATATATGTGTGTGTATGTATGTGTGTGTATGTATGTGTGTATTTATGTGTGTGTATGTATGTATGTATGTATGTATGTATGTGTGTGTATGTGTGTATGTATGTATGTATGTATGTATGTATGTATGTATGTATGTATGTGTGTGTATGTGTGTATTTATGTGTGTGTATGTATGTATGTATGTATGTATGTGTGTGTATGTATGTGTGTATTTATGTGTGTGTATGTATGTATGTATGTATTTATTTATTTGTGTGTATGTATGTGTGTATTTATGTGTGTGTATGTATGTATGTATGTATGTATGTATATGTGTGTGTGTTTGTGTGTGTGTATGTGTGTGTGTGTGTGTGTGTGTGTATGTATGTATGTGTGTGTGTGTGTGTGTGCTGTGACAGTTACTCTCCCCGGTACCTGATGTGACAGTTACTCTCCCTGGTACCCGCTCTGACAGTTACTCTCCCCGGTAGCTGCTGTGACAGTTACTCTCCCCGGTACCTGATGTGACAGTTACTCTCCCTGGTACCCGCTCTGACAGTTACTCTCCCCGGTAGCTGCTGTGACAGTTACTCTCCCCGGTACCTGATGTGACAGTTACTCTCCCTGGTACCCGCTCTGACAGTTACTCTCCCCGGTAGCTGCTGTGACAGTTACTCTCCCCGGTACCTGATGTGACAGTTACTCTCCCTGGTACCCGCTCTGACAGTTACTCTCCCCGGTAGCTGCTGTGACAGTTACTCTCCCCGGTACCTGATGTGACAGTTACTCTCCCTGGTACCCGCTCTGACAGTTACTCTCCCCGGTAGCTGCTGTGACAGTTACTCTCCCCGGTACCTGATGTGACAGTTACTCTCCCTGGTACCCGCTCTGACAGTTACTCTCCCCGGTAGCTGCTGTGACAGTTACTCTCCCCGGTACCTGATGTGACAGTTACTCTCCCTGGTACCCGCTCTGACAGTTACTCTCCCCGGTAGCTGCTGTGACAGTTACTCTCCCCGGTACCTGATGTGACAGTTACTCTCCCTGGTACCCGCTCTGACAGTTACTCTCCCCGGTAGCTGCTGTGACAGTTACTCTCCCCGGTACCTGATGTGACAGTTACTCTCCCTGGTACCCGCTCTGACAGTTACTCTCCCCGGTAGCTGCTGTGACAGTTACTCTCCCCGGTACCTGATGTGACAGTTACTCTCCCTGGTACCCGCTCTGACAGTTACTCTCCCCGGTAGCTGCTGTGACAGTTACTCTCCCCGGTACCTGATGTGACAGTTACTCTCCCTGGTACCCGCTCTGACAGTTACTCTCCCCGGTAGCTGCTGTGACAGTTACTCTCCCCGGTACCTGATGTGACAGTTACTCTCCCTGGTACCCGCTCTGACAGTTACTCTCCCCGGTAGCTGCTGTGACAGTTACTCTCCCCGGTACCTGATGTGACAGTTACTCTCCCTGGTACCCGCTCTGACAGTTACTCTCCCCGGTAGCTGCTGTGACAGTTACTCTCCCCGGTACCTGATGTGACAGTTACTCTCCCTGGTACCCGCTCTGACAGTTACTCTCCCCGGTAGCTGCTGTGACAGTTACTCTCCCCGGTACCTGATGTGACAGTTACTCTCCCTGGTACCCGCTCTGACAGTTACTCTCCCCGGTAGCTGCTGTGACAGTTACTCTCCCCGGTACCTGATGTGACAGTTACTCTCCCTGGTACCCGCTCTGACAGTTACTCTCCCCGGTAGCTGCTGTGACAGTTACTCTCCCCGGTACCTGATGTGACAGTTACTCTCCCTGGTACCCGCTCTGACAGTTACTCTCCCCGGTAGCTGCTGTGACAGTTACTCTCCCCGGTACCTGATGTGACAGTTACTCTCCCTGGTACCCGCTCTGACAGTTACTCTCCCCGGTAGCTGCTGTGACAGTTACTCTCCCCGGTACCTGATGTGACAGTTACTCTCCCTGGTACCCGCTCTGACAGTTACTCTCCCCGGTAGCTGCTGTGACAGTTACTCTCCCCGGTACCTGATGTGACAGTTACTCTCCCTGGTACCCGCTCTGACAGTTACTCTCCCCGGTAGCTGCTGTGACAGTTACTCTCCCCGGTACCTGATGTGACAGTTACTCTCCCTGGTACCCGCTCTGACAGTTACTCTCCCCGGTAGCTGCTGTGACAGTTACTCTCCCCGGTACCTGATGTGACAGTTACTCTCCCTGGTACCCGCTCTGACAGTTACTCTCCCCGGTAGCTGCTGTGACAGTTACTCTCCCCGGTACCTGATGTGACAGTTACTCTCCCTGGTACCCGCTCTGACAGTTACTCTCCCCGGTAGCTGCTGTGACAGTTACTCTCCCCGGTACCTGATGTGACAGTTACTCTCCCTGGTACCCGCTCTGACAGTTACTCTCCCCGGTAGCTGCTGTGACAGTTACTCTCCCCGGTACCTGATGTGACAGTTACTCTCCCTGGTACCCGCTCTGACAGTTACTCTCCCCGGTAGCTGCTGTGACAGTTACTCTCCCCGGTACCTGATGTGACAGTTACTCTCCCTGGTACCCGCTCTGACAGTTACTCTCCCCGGTAGCTGCTGTGACAGTTACTCTCCCCGGTACCTGATGTGACAGTTACTCTCCCTGGTACCCGCTCTGACAGTTACTCTCCCCGGTAGCTGCTGTGACAGTTACTCTCCCCGGTACCTGATGTGACAGTTACTCTCCCTGGTACCCGCTCTGACAGTTACTCTCCCCGGTAGCTGCTGTGACAGTTACTCTCCCCGGTACCTGATGTGACAGTTACTCTCCCTGGTACCCGCTCTGACAGTTACTCTCCCCGGTAGCTGCTGTGACAGTTACTCTCCCCGGTACCTGATGTGACAGTTACTCTCCCTGGTACCCGCTCTGACAGTTACTCTCCCCGGTAGCTGCTGTGACAGTTACTCTCCCCGGTACCTGATGTGACAGTTACTCTCCCTGGTACCCGCTCTGACAGTTACTCTCCCCGGTAGCTGCTGTGACAGTTACTCTCCCCGGTACCTGATGTGACAGTTACTCTCCCTGGTACCCGCTCTGACAGTTACTCTCCCCGGTAGCTGCTGTGACAGTTACTCTCCCCGGTACCTGATGTGACAGTTACTCTCCCTGGTACCCGCTCTGACAGTTACTCTCCCCGGTAGCTGCTGTGACAGTTACTCTCCCCGGTACCTGATGTGACAGTTACTCTCCCTGGTACCCGCTCTGACAGTTACTCTCCCCGGTAGCTGCTGTGACAGTTACTCTCCCCGGTACCTGATGTGACAGTTACTCTCCCTGGTACCCGCTCTGACAGTTACTCTCCCCGGTAGCTGCTGTGACAGTTACTCTCCCCGGTACCTGATGTGACAGTTACTCTCCCTGGTACCCGCTCTGACAGTTACTCTCCCCGGTAGCTGCTGTGACAGTTACTCTCCCCGGTACCTGATGTGACAGTTACTCTCCCTGGTACCCGCTCTGACAGTTACTCTCCCCGGTAGCTGCTGTGACAGTTACTCTCCCCGGTACCTGATGTGACAGTTACTCTCCCTGGTACCCGCTCTGACAGTTACTCTCCCCGGTAGCTGCTGTGACAGTTACTCTCCCCGGTACCTGATGTGACAGTTACTCTCCCTGGTACCCGCTCTGACAGTTACTCTCCCCGGTAGCTGCTGTGACAGTTACTCTCCCCGGTACCTGATGTGACAGTTACTCTCCCTGGTACCCGCTCTGACAGTTACTCTCCCCGGTAGCTGCTGTGACAGTTACTCTCCCCGGTACCTGATGTGACAGTTACTCTCCCTGGTACCCGCTCTGACAGTTACTCTCCCCGGTAGCTGCTGTGACAGTTACTCTCCCCGGTACCTGATGTGACAGTTACTCTCCCTGGTACCCGCTCTGACAGTTACTCTCCCCGGTAGCTGCTGTGACAGTTACTCTCCCCGGTACCTGATGTGACAGTTACTCTCCCTGGTACCCGCTCTGACAGTTACTCTCCCCGGTAGCTGCTGTGACAGTTACTCTCCCCGGTACCTGATGTGACAGTTACTCTCCCTGGTACCCGCTCTGACAGTTACTCTCCCCGGTAGCTGCTGTGACAGTTACTCTCCCCGGTACCTGATGTGACAGTTACTCTCCCTGGTACCCGCTCTGACAGTTACTCTCCCCGGTAGCTGCTGTGACAGTTACTCTCCCCGGTACCTGATGTGACAGTTACTCTCCCTGGTAACCGCTCAGACAGTTACTCTCCCCGGTAGCTGCTGTGACAGTTACTCTCCCCGGTACCTGATGTGACAGTTACTCTCCCTGGTAACCGCTCAGACAGTTACTCTCCCCGGTACCTGCTGTGACAGTTACTCTCCCCGGTACCTGATGTGACAGTTACTCTCCCTGGTACCCGCTCAGACAGTTACTCTCCCCGGTAGCTGCTGTGACAGTTACTCTCCCCGGTACCTGCTGTGACAGTTACTCTCCCCAGAACCTGCTGTGACAGTTAATCTCCCCAGTACCTGTTGTTACACTTACTCTCCCCGGTACATGCTGTGACAGTTACTCTCCCCGGTACATGCTGTGACAGTTACTCTCCCCGGTAATTGCTGTGACAGTTACTCTCCCCGGTACCTGCTGTGACAGTTACTCTCCCGGTAATTGCTGTGACAGTTACTCTCCCGGTAATTGCTGTGACAGTTACTCTCCCCAGTATCTGCACTTGAAGAGAGTATTTGGAGAGATGGCAGCAGAGAGATGGCTGCTTTTTTCCTGTATACCACCAGCCGTCATTTACTTCCCATCCACAGATCCCCTTACCTGCTCCTATGGACTGCTCATGACGTAAGCTGCTTTTGCTTTTAGGCTCTAGTTTGAATCAGCCCCTTAGTGTGTGTCAGGAACCCGGACCACTTACATCAGAATCCTCGACTTGGAAACCCAAATTTACGTTTACCTGGGGGCCTAGCACATTAAATCCCCATTAATATTCTAACACCACCCACTTCTACTACGGTAAATCTCTATATTTATCCCAAATATTTATTCTGCCACCACGCGTTTTTATAGGTCAACACAAACCTATCAACATAGTTATAATGGGGCAGATCCAGAACTACGCTTTTCCACGATTTTACGCGTGGCGGAGATGTAAATTCGCAGTTACGTACGCACTGCGTATGCGCACCATAGAAAATACGCACATTCACGTAGCGTAATTGTGAACGTATGGGAAATTCACGTATGTGTCACGTAAATACTTACGTGTGGGCGTGCCAATTTTACGTTAGTCAACAATACATGCGTTTTACATGAAGTAGGCGGGGGGTGGTATTTAAAGTGTACAGTATGGGCGTGCTAAGCTGCGTACGTTCACGTAGTCAGTACGTCCGTTCGCAGGCGTATGCTGTTACTTTTGAAAAAGTTAAGGTAGGGTTTGGGTAGCGTATTTTGACAAACTACGTCCGTGCAAGGGGTGTGCCAAGGGGAGCGTAGTGAACTTATGTGTACAAAAATACGCTCCGCGAATAAACGTACGGCACACGTAGTTCTGGATCTACCCCCATGCACTTAACGGAAACTATCACCCCATGTGCCAGATTTACTAAACTGCGGATTTAGAAAAGTGGAGATGTTGCCCATAGCAACCAATCAGATTCTAGCTCTTACTTTCCTATTACATACTTGAGAACTTCAGCTAGAATCTGATTGGTTGCTATGGGCAACATCTCCATTTTTCCAAACCCGCATCTTAGTAAATCTGGCCCAATGACTTTATTTCTACAATCCCCCCTGGATTAATAACCGCAGTTATTGAAATGATCACCACATGAGTTATTCCCCCTATAAGTTACAGTAGCCAAAGAGCAGTCAAGTTTCTTCAAAGTGTTTCAGGGCCAATACGAATAAGGCAAAATAAAATTTATTCTGCAAAAAAGGGTACACTGCATATTACATAAAAAATTGATTTAACAATACATGGTTACAAAACTTAGAGACATAGCAGAAACTTTGGAAAATCCCACCAGACTGGCAATCCTGACCTCACATGGAAACACACTTTAGTTTTTGGGCTCATTGCATTTTTAAAGACACCTCTCCTGATTATATGCCCTCCCGCCCCTGGCAAGGAGAGGTGATTGGCCAGCAGGCTGTGACCTCAGTATGGGCTGGTCTGAGATTCTGGAATCTGCCCATCTGATTTTCATAACTGAATCCATAACATCTACATATTTCTGCCTCTGAGCGGTTGTACCAGCAAGTCCTGACCAGCTATCACTATCTATTGTAATCCCTAGAGTTACTAGGGATAGGTGGGACTTGATGATGTCACCAAGCCCTGGCCATCCCCTAGAACAGTGTTTCTCAAACTCGGTCCTCAGGACCCCCTAACAGTGCATGTTTTCCAGGTGTCACTGCTGGAGCACAGGTGTGTTCATTACTAACTGTCACATTTTAAAAGCTCCACAGGTGCTGCTCATTATATCAATTTTGAATCTTTAAGGAAACCTAGAAAATATGGACTGTTAGGGGGTCCTGAGGACCGAGGTTGAGAAACACTGCCCTAGAACACTAGTGATTACAGGAGTGATGGAAAGGGGTGGGGCTTAATGATGTGATTTGCATAAACACATCATTAAGCCCCATCCCCTTGTAGAACTCTAATACTTTAAAAAAGTTTTAAAAAGTCAGCAACCCTGAACTATTGTGTCATACTTCTCTAAAATATGAGAAATCATGAATTTCCCCAAAATATGGAAACTGCTTTGATCCTAGGGTCAGTTACAGGCCAAATCTGTGTTCCTTCTAGACATTTGACAGTGTGTAAGAAGCAAAATCTTTTAGTATACTCCCTGCATTCAAAAACATGTAATTTCTATAAAAATGTCTATAAAACATAAACAGTCCTGTGAGACCTGGGCTTCGTGTTATGGCAGGTCCAACGAAGAATTCTCTAAATCAACCTACAGGAAACAAACAGTCATCAGTGTTGAACTGTCCTTCATATACAAGTGTCCAATGTCCTTCATATACAAGTGTCCAATGTCCTTCATATACAAGTGTCCTATGTCCTTCATATACCAATGTCCAATGTCCTTCATATACAAGTGTCCAATGTCCTTCATATACAAGTTTCCAATGTCCTTCATATACCAGTGTCCAATGTCCTTCATATACAAGTGTCCTATGTCCTTCATATACCAGTGCCCTATGTCCTTTATATACAAGTGTCCAACGTCCTTCATATACAAGTGTCCTATGTCTTTCATATACCAGTGTCCTATGTCCTTCATATACCAGTGTCCAATGTCCTTCATATACCAGTGTCCAATGTCCTTTATATACCAGTGCCCTATGTCCTTCATATACAAGTGTCCTATGTCCTTCATATACAAGTGTCCAACGTCCTTCATATACAAGTTTCCAATGTCCAATGTCCTTCATATTCCAGTGTCCAATGTCCTTCATATACCAGTGTCCAATGTCCTTCATATACAAGTGTCCAATGTCCTTTATATACCAGTGTCCAATGTCCTTCATATACCAGTGTCCAATGTCCTTCATATACCAGTGTCCAATGTCCTTTATATACCAGTGTCCTATGTCCTTCATATACCAGTGTCCAATGTCCTTCATATACCAGTGTCCAATGCCCTTCATATACAAGTGTCCAATGTCCTTCATATACCAGTGTCCTATGTCTTTCATATACAAGTGTCCAATGTCCTTCATATACAAATGTCCATCTAATGTCCTTCACATACAAGTGTCCAATATCCTTCATATACAAGTGTCCAATGTCCTTCATATACCAGTGTCCAATATCCTTCATATACAAGTGTCTAATGTCCTTCATATACCAGTGCCCAATATCCTTCATATACAAGTGTCCAATGTCTTTCATATACAAGTGTCCAATGTCCTTCATATACCAGTGTCCAATGCCCTTCATATACCAGTGTCCAATGCCCTTCATATACAAGTGTCCTATGTCTTTCATATACAAGTGTCCAATGTCCTTCATATACCAGTGCCCAATATCCTTCATATACAAGTGTCCAATGTCCTTCATA
>WWET01000093.1:1145162-1157215 GCA_011038615.1 Limnodynastes dumerilii | reverse complement strand
TTTTTTTTTATTATAGCCGGCTGATTCGGGGGGATGGCAGGCCTGCGGCACACTGAGGATCTTGCTTCGGCACACTGTTGTGACGCAGCACACCAGTTGCAGAGCACCGCCTTATAGTACCCTAAGCGACAGCATGCCAATGGTTAATGGCATGCTGCTGTCAGCATACTGTCTCCGTTACTGTGCAAAGAAAAAAATGGCCTCCGTAACCTAATGAAAACTAACATGTGCCCTCCGTCCCTAATTAGAATATTAAATGTGCCCTCTATCCTTAATGTAAAAATGATATGAATTTTCTAATACAGGCCATATTTTTGACCATTTACTAGGATGACAATAATTACTTGCTAAAATGTATTGTGGGGACATCTAATAGGTTATTTATTGATGGAGGGGACATCTACTATTCTACTTAGGAACAGAGGACACATCTACGATGCTAATTACGGACGGAGGGCATATTTACAATTCAAATTCGGGACAGAGGGCACATGTACAATTCTATTTTGGGACAGAGGGCACATATCATTTTTACATTAGGGACAGAGGGCACATTTAATATTCTAATTAGTGACGGAGGGCACATATTAGTTTTATTAGGTTACAGAGGATATTTTTTTTTCTTTGCACAGTAACGGAGACAGTACCCCTTGGCATGCTGTCGCTTGGGATACTATAAGGCACAGCATGTCCTGCAATACATGGGCATGCTGTGCCTTATAGTATTATATGCAGCAGCATGCCAAGGGTTAAGTGCTTGTGGCGACAGCCATTTTTAGTATTTTTAGCACATTTACATTTATTTTTAACAAGTGATGGGGGTTTTCAAAAGCAAAGTGAGTGCCGATTTCTATGAAATCGACACTCACCACCATCCGAATTAACTCGGGAGAGTTGTCATCAAATCTCTAGCGATTTACTAAATCTCCCCTTACTAAATGCAAAGATTTGTATGTCACTCATGCAAAAAATCACCAGAGCGATTTAAACACTGGAGATTTAAATCTCCACTCATCTCTCACGAGTTTGTGGAGTAAATCCAGAGACTTGCAAATCTGTTTGGATGATCTGTCCTGGGGTAGCCAATTGGATGACCTTAAGATGATATCATCAAGCTTGGGGCCAAATAGATATTACCCCAAAAAGGGGAGAGATAGCAGCTTGACCTTGGACTGTGTGTCCGTTTGCCACTACTTCAGCCACAAGGCTCCACTGGTTGCTGCCGCATTTGCCCCTGCTCGAGCAGCAAATCTCACTGAGTCCAGGGATGACTCGCAGATTAATTCAATGGCCAATTGCATGTCCTGGACTGTATGCAATAAATCCGCCCTCTTAACTCCATCCATAATATTTGCTTCTAAAGAGTTACACCAAACTCTTAGAAAGCGTGCTGAGGTGGTGGTTGTAGCTGCTGGTTTTAGGACGGCGCCTGCAAAAGAATGTTGCTTTCTTAAGCCTGTCTCCATTCTCCTATCCATGCTATCCTTGAAGGCTGAGGCGTCCTCTAAGGGTAGCGTTGTCTTTTGGAGATTCTGGCCACAGAGGTGTCGGAGGCTCCTCCCATTTAACTGCTTCTTCATGAGGAAAAGAATACATTTTCTTTAACTTTTGAGAGGCCGCCAATCTCCTATCAGGACTCCTCCACTCCTCTGCTATCATATCTTTGGACATTTGGACAAAGGAAACTCCTTCCTTCTTTTCCTAGACTCAGAAAACAAAACATCCTGTACCTCCGTCTCTCTATTCTCTGCCTGGTTCAGAGATTTATGAATTCATTTCAATAAATTTTCTACCAGGTCTGGATTAAACGAGGGACTCGCTGTCTGATGCTTCAGAATCATGCCAAGGCAGCACTTGTTCTGATTCCGATTCATCTAAGAAGTCGCCAGGGGTAGTTCTAGATCTCGAGAGATAAACTTTTTAAATCCTTCTTTGTAACAAAAGTTTCCGCCAAAGCGGACTTTAACATTTCAATTAAACTGGAAACTTGAGGAGTGGGATGTTGTTGTTCAGTAGAAACACAATCAACACAAATATCGCTGGAAACATCTTCAGGCAAAGTCTTGTCACGTAGAATGCATTTGGTTAAACAGGGTTTTTTCTGTTTCCCCTTAGAGGGGGGTCTGTCTTTATTGGCTTCAGACCTAAAAATAACAATGAACAACACTAACTAGCTAAACTAGCAGAGAAAAGGAAAGAAATAGGAAAAAAAAAAGTGCTCACCCAGATTTTGAAGTTTGGTTCCGTTTGTCAGACTTACTGATGTTGCTCAGATGTGCAGGTAAGCATGACAAGGGCATAGACCGCGTTCCGGACTCTCCAGAGAGCGAAGGGCCCTTGATTATGATGTTTTTATGCCGCTCTGTGTGGTATTTCCGCCCACTTTCACGCTGGATTAACGTGGGCCACTGCTGTTGCACTCCTAGGGCCTGATCCAGACCTACGCTGGTGTGCGTTTTTACACCAATCGCAAGCATAAAAATGGCTTTTTGTAATAACTGCACATGCGCGGGACACATTTTATGCTGTGAATTTCTGAGCGTATGAGCTGTGGGCTTCATATTAATGCTGGAGGGAGCATGCCTGCCTTACGAAATCCGTAACCCCGCGCCGAGGGCAGAGTGAGGCATTTAAATCGTACAGTATGGTCGTGCTAAGCATTGCAACTATGCAATGACGATACAGACGCACGCGGTTATGAACGGAAAAATTAGGGTAGGGTTTGCCGAGCGTATGAAAGCAAAACTTAGTACGACCAAGGGAAGTTCCTATTGCTATGCATCGAAGGTACGCTGGCGTTAATACGCTACGCACACCAGCGTAAGTCTGGATCAGGCCCCTAGTGCTGGAAGCAGCGGCGGCCGCATTACATCACTTACGCCCATCCTCAGGAGGAAGGTGCAGGCATAGCAACGGCGTCCACGTTGGGAATCGCCAGAGGCCAGTCCAACACCTCCTTCACCGCCTGACATGCAGCGCATCGGCGGAGAAGATACACGCTGGGAAGCAGGAATTAAAGGAAAGGTAAGAACTAGCTATACAACCTCTCCTGACTCCAGCACAGGAAAAAAAGAAGACACCGAGGGAGGAAGGGATGTGGCTTATATTCGTCAGGTGCTTTCTTAATTTCCTGCCCTGGCTCCAAGTGGGGAAGATTAAGCCGTTCGTGTGTTCTGCCTAGTGGAGGAGGAGGAAATATAAATATATATATCAGAATATAATGGTAAGACAAAACAAACTAGGGACATTTTATAGAGGACTAATGTCAGTCAGAATTAGAAAACTGCACAGGCCTCTAGCCATGATTGATGGAAGGCCTGTGCAGCCAACCAGCTGCAAGGGACCTCTGTCTATCTCAGCAGCCCTTCCCTCTTTGGCCAAGTGTGTGGCGCCAATATTGAGACCTTTCCCTTCAGGTAAATCGCCCCAATTTTCAGAACCTCCTGATGGAAGAGATACGCACAAACACATATATGATTATGAAATTACTTTTCAGTCTTGAGGGGGTGGAGCTTTTATGTGACTGACAGGATGGGACGAGGAGAGGACCTGAGGAGAAGCAGTGATGTGCATTACACTACCTATATGTTGCATGTCTGGTATTGAATGCAGACATGCAGATAACTAACAGCCAGCAAGGTTCTTCTGATAAAACTCAAAACCTCCTCTCTGCCCCCAACACCACACTGCACTGTACCCTCTGCACTGCAGTCAATGGCATGCATGCAGGCAGGCAGTATAGCGGCCACCCCTTTCCTCTCATGTCCTCTGCTGGCTCCTACCCTGCTCCTCAGAGACCCAGCCTGACTCAGTCATGGGCTATAATGATTCATAGCACAGAAAAGCATTAAAGATTTTTTTCAGCAGTCGTAGTACTGAATCTTCATGAAAGCGACCATGGGTCACTTCTGTTACTACAAGACACATAGAGTCAGACCCTCACCCTGATGCCAGAAGAATATCAGTTTTTGGTAACAATTAACTCTGTTCACTGTGGAAAGTTTTAGTGTATAATAAATTTATTTTTCCTAATTTACGTGAAATTCATACATCCAGTAACAAACAACACATAGAGCAATTTAAATTTATAGCACACACCATAAGCAGTGAGGCAGTGACTATAGATTTAAAAATACTCCCAATCAAATGAGATTAGGCTGTCAACAAAATATGAATAAAAACTATTTTAATTTTTAATTTATTTATCTTTCTAACAGCTATTGTACTGTTTGGTAGTTATTATTATTATTATTATTATTATTATTATTATTATTATTATTATTATTATAATTATATTTATTTAATAATTTATGAATACATATTTATAGTAACATGAACAATGAAACTTGGGTTTGCCAACTGCAGAAACACTGATGAAAATGAACATTGGGTTTGGGAGTCTTTGTATATCTACAGTCATTGCTACAACTGTCGTAAAACGAGATACCAAATGTAAGAAAAAGGGGCTCTAAGCCCTATAGAAGTCCTTAGCCTTTTGACCCCTCCCCCCCCCTTGAACATTTTTGTTCCTACACCCATGGGGACATCTTAATTTTCCAGTTAAACTTACACTTATAAGTCTTATTTTGGAAAGCACAATGCTTTTTATCCTGGGATTACCCAGTATCTCCCTCTCAGATGCTTACGACCCGGGGCATAAAAAGGACTGGGGAAAATAAAAATGGGCATATAATAAACTGGAGGCATTACTGATAACTGTTTTAGTAGAATAGAGCAATTGGAACAATTTAAAATAGGTAAACACACAGAATTAATCCCATGTACATAATTGCAATTGTTTTCCTGCATGGGATTGTCATGACACATGCAATACTGCAATCCATGCTGTTGGTGAGGACCATTACCAATTGTGTCAGAGCAACAAGTTGTGTTTAGCTGTCTGAAGTTTTCTGCCTACTACTGAATGAATGTGCTGTGGTTTGTTTGAATGTGCTCATCTTTTATAACCTCAAATGAGATTCCAATTTGAAACCTGAGCTGCCTGGAATTCAGAGAACACTGACTATTTATAGCCATCACCTAATGAGAATAGCTTTGGTGTCACAATGTGTGGGTACCACATATACAAGGTATCCCATTTGACTTGCAATCATTATAATCTCAAGACTGAAATATATTTTATGGTTTTGTTGTATATTAATATTTTAAACAACATGCTGCACTAATAGAGGTGGCATACATAAGACATTTGAAAGCATAGAGTGCATATATTTACAAAAATGTTTTTCAATACTTTAAAAAGACTAGAACACTGAGGCTTTATTTTACAATTAGGACCCGTTTCAAGAAATTACCAGCAATAGAATTTGAAACAAATATATTTATTGAAATTTCAACAATGTGTTACATAAGATACATCCATTAATCACTGACAGTGATTCAGAGAAAGCCTGTTTTCCATTGTGTTGTCTCTAAGTACCATGGTGACTTGCGTAAACAAGACATATTAATGAGCATATGTCAGCAATACATATCCAGAGTACACATAAAACCAAATCTTTCTTCGTGATATTCCACTTAATCTTTACTTCATGTTCTCTAAGCCTCTTTCCATTTATTTTTAGTTTCCTGGATGGAGTGGTGGAAGGTGTTTATGCACTGCTTGTTAATGCCTCATCTGTTATTGCATTTGCTATATGCTTTTGTTATAAACATATTTTCAGTGTTTTAGGGTCATTTCAGGTCTAAAGTGCTTGGTGACAAAATTGGACATTACAGAAGAGGACGAGGACAATAGTGCAAATTATAGAGAAGAGTTTTCTTGAAATCAACATAGGTTCACTCCAAATACTGTCCCTACCCCTGTAATATGTGACTTTATAAATCCAGTGGCATTTGCAGGAATACTGAAACAAAGCCGGAGACCCGATCCGTGAGTATTTGGATGTTCATTTAACAAATACATAGGATACACAGCTGCAGTCCTGCCACTATCCACTTATCGCTAACAACTTCCCTTGTACAAATGAATATGCAATAACCATACCCTGCCCTAAATTTTCTGTCTTGTGCAATTATAAAATGGGGGCAGTTTGGAAATCTAAATCTAGATAGCTTGAAATGCATTCCAATCAGGAAGCACAGATGCATAAAGAAAAAAATGATAGAATCTGATCCAAACACATGGAAATGAGGGGAAAAGGGGAAGTCTGGTTCTGTCCACAATGTGAAATAGTGACCTTTCCCCACCTCCCTTGAATGTAGCCTCAAAATCTACAGTAAGTTTTTTATTAGTATATTGTAGTAGGGAACTTAGATAATTGACACTGAAAGAAACAGTGTACTTGACACATGCTTGTAATGACTAAATTATGACAGTTACACCTACACTGTTTTACATTTTACAGTACATTTATTACATTACTGGCAAGCACAACCTAAAGCATAAATTGTTTACTTTCTTTGTTGTTGTCTAAAAGGCAGCACATATCCAAGCTACTCTTGTGAACCATAGCATTTATAAAGGGCACATAATTTGGCTTATGCAAAATATGGACCTTGTAATATCTAATGGTGATCTATTCTTGATTGGTACAAGGGATTTAATAGTCTGACAGAGTTGATAAAAACAAAAAAGAAATAATCGCATTCATATAGCACCAAAAACCCAGGATATTTCCGGGGTCGCAATGTGAAAGCAGTATTAGCCACAATATCCATACAATGTGAGAAAGGTGCATAAGGAAAAACAATTGAGTACTAATTCATGGTTAAATTCCTCTCCCTAATCAATGTAACAGCTTTGGTCAATTATGACTGTTAGACAAAGACTGTCCTGGCTTTTGCAATACAAACACTGGGATGTCAGGTACAGGCTGTACTCTTTACCACCTCTTTTTCCTGCAGTAAAGTAATCTGTGCTTCTGGCTATGATTTAATAACTTCCTAAGATTTACCACAGAAATAGCAACACAAGAAGCAGGATTAGTAATTGATTTAAATAATGTGGCCCTAGAAGACTGGAAAATTATTAAAAAGAAAAAACCCTAAACTTCACATGCAGTAGTTAAGTCAATCATCAGCTCAATGTATTAGTTGTTTTTAATAGTATTAATCTGATTTTTTTCTTTACCAGTAAATTCTGACCTTGGATATTCTATCAGCAATAATCAGTTCCTCACTGCAGCTGTAGACAAAACAGACCTCCTCTGAGTTGGCTATGAGAGCTGTGTTTTCTAAGAATTGCTTAGTATTTCTGAGTAATAACAAAAATTACATTAAAATGACAATATGAAAAATATATCTATGCATTTTTCTTATCTGGCATCAAAAATGTATTTGAAAATATTCAGAGTATTATTTTTCCAATTTAAAACCAGATCAGTATAGCTAAGTTATAATATATATTGCTCTACTTTTTTCTTTTTCTCCTAAAGCTGTGTACACACTACCAACTTTACCAATGATCAACAGCTTTAAAAGATATCACGAATCAGCTGCCTGATACCTCCATAGACACTACACTAGGAGGAAGGAGGAATGCCTCCTGCAGCAACTATAAGTCCACCCACACCCATTGTCCTCTTTCACCCCAGGTGCTAAAATTTCTAGTTACGGCCCTGCTTAGTGTTATTAGTACAATATAGGCTTACACTCACCGCTAGCCAAAGCTGTAACTAGAAATTTCAGCGCTATGGGCAAAAAGGAAAAAATGGCGCCCCCTGACCCTGAATCGTCCATTCAGAACAGCTAACAATGATTCCACAAGCTCTGCAGCGTCTCCTAGTGAGACTGAAAGGGAGTCTAATACATCTACAAGTGCCACCTCCCAGCGCCTTCCTTTAGGACCTCGTACAAGATTCAACATCGTCCACCCCATATTAGGCAGGGGGGCAGTGCAAGAGGGGGAATCCGTCACCCGGCAAAGAAAATCTAATCTTTAACTTGTCATCTAGGGACTTAACCAGTGATGAGATGAGCTTACTTAGTAGAGGACTCACATTTGTCTCTACCACCAAACACAGGGAATTTGAGTGGAAGGTTGAAACCTTCAAACTTCAACGGCAGCTGCATCTAAAAGAACACTTTCAATATTCTCAATCAATTACACCTCACTCAAACTTTAAGAAAAAATCCCTGTTCGATCCGTTATTACATAACGCCTCGTTAAAAAATTTCTCTTGGTTGCTTGAACAAGGACAACCACTGATAATACCTCCAGACATTTTTCTAACTTAACTAATGCTGAAATTGACGCCCTGCATAATTTGAAGAATTACCAAAATCTTGTAATACGTCCAGGGCGGGGCGAATATCCTGCAAGACCGCTCTCAGTATCTAGAAGAGGTGTACAGTCAGGTTAATGACAGTTTAACATACCTGAAATTACACCATGATCCAACTTTTGCATAAAAATAAAAACTGGATCAGTTTTTGAAGAATGTCTCTGACGACCATCATATCACACAACAAGTCTTGGACTTTTTGACAGGCGCTTTTCCAGTGACACCTTATTTTTATACATTCCAAAGTCCACAAGGACCCTTTAAATCCGCCGGGCTGATATATAATTTCTGGGCAAATCTTCTTATTTCAGAAAGTCTCCAAATACCTGGATCACCAGTTGCAATCCCAGGTCCAAAAGGGTAAATCGTCAGGGACACTACAGACTTTATCAATAAGTTTAACAGTTTTTCTTTGTTACCACCCTACATCTGGTTTATTACTATAGATGTTCGAAATTTATACATGTGTATCCCCCCACATGAAAGGGATCAACTCGGTCCGGCAATTCCTCACCAATATTCCAACATACAGGATCCGGCCCCAGATGTTTTTCCGTATAGGTGTGGACAAATGGAAGACGATTTTGAAGTCCTTTTTGGGTTTAGGTTCAAGCAATTCAGATCTGGGCATCAGTAAAATTTTATCCATCATCTGTTCTAATTCAGTCCTGTCATAGCCTCTGTCAATAAATTGTGTGCACATATGCTGCATGTTCTAGTCTATGGAAGTCCATATTTTAGAGGGGCTGGATGGAAAGAAGATGCTTGTAAGACATTATTGTGATCTGTGGGTTTATTGTAGATATTGGTATGAAGTTGACCATTAAATGAAACCGCAATATCAAGATAATGGACTTCATGCGCATCAATGTTATATGTAAGCACGACCCTCATGCCAAGCTACAAAAGGGGCAGCAACTTGAGGGATTGATTGGTTTATACAGACATCACTGTAAAAAAAACGATAACCCACAAAACAGGGTGCTTCAGATGCCCTAATTGAATCACCTGCCGTTCGTTAGAGCAGGGTTCATATTTCGTCCATCCTCATTCTACACTACTTGACATGCTCTGCTAAATTTGTCATCTATGTCATCTCTTGCCCATGTGGTCTCCAATACATTGGAAAGACCATAAGGCAATTCAAGGAGCAAATTTCTTTGCACCGGTCGGCCATACGATCTGCTTTGGAAGGGAAGTCATCAGACCAGCCAGTGGCCAAGCATTTTTCTTCACAGAAACATAGCTTGGCCACTTCAAGGTATAAAATTATAGACCACAGAGGAGGAAAAAGAGATCAATTGCTATTAAGACGGGAGTCCAAGTGGATACATGAACTGAAAACTTTGCCTCCCTTTGGATTTAATGAGATATGCAGTCTTACTTTTTTCTATAAGATGTTTCCCATTGTCGGCCTGTTCTATTTACCTTTGACTCCCAGATTTATGATACACGTCTGTTCCGTATGCATGGGGTAATACTCTGCATACTTTGTGTTGATTTACTATGCCATGAGTGTATTACTGTGGGTTCCATATTTAGTCACATGGGACACCTATTTATTACCCGGGTTCCTGATATTTGCCCTATACCACATTACATTTAGCTCTGGCTTATTATATACATTACGCTTGTCTTAGCTTTGGTTTAACCTAGTGCAGCCCATAGTATTTCTGGTTTCATCTATTGTATAATCGTACTGGGATTCTCCATCTATTTGCCAGTCTCTATTAACCATCTTTTTGTCATAAAGGGGTAGATCCAGACCTAAGCGGTTGTTAAGTTAGAACACGTAGCGTATATACGGTAGCGTAATTTCTATGCACTCCCCTCGGTCGTACGTACTTTGGCTGTTTTTTACCGCCCAAACCCTACCTTAACTTTCCATAGCGTAACTATTGATGTACATAATGGATTTACGTACGTGATGGCCTAACCCAGCCCATACTGTCCAAATTAAATGCCTCCCTCCATCTCCAAAGCGTAATTACTGGTGTCGTATTGATGCCTCCGCCCCTTCCTTTGTATTATGCTGATGGTACATACGTTAGGAGTAACGTGGCGTAACATCTGCTGAGCGCATGTGCAGTATATACAAATAGCCAATTTGATGTCATCAGCTAGCGTAAATACACTAGCATACTTAGCTCAGGATCTGGCCCATTGTGACTATATAGCATATTCTGTATGTCACACGTTACTCTTACTGTTGGAATTTTTCCATATGTATATCCGCTGTTAATATTCTATGCATAGTGTTACTTCAGTTTTGACTTTGCAGCAGTTGATGCTGCCCACATGTGTTATACTGATGGGTATTTGGGGTTGTCCTGGTAATGGGTGATGTCTCGGTTCCCGAAGCACGTCACTTCCAGTCCTTGCACTCTCACCACTGCCGGTGTGCGAGTCCCGGCATCCCGGCATGGGCTTACTCCTGGGGGAGGTGTTCAGTGGGGTAATTATTTGTTCTTTCACTATATACAGTATATACAGGGCCGTCTTTTCCACTGGGCAGTTTGTGCTAGTGCTCAAGGGTCCCCACACATCAAGGGGCCCTTCAGCTGAGCCCAGCACTAGCCCAAACTGGCCAGTGGAAAAACGGCCCTGTCTGCAGCTTCTGTTTAGATCAGGGGTCGTGCCTACACGAGCAGAGAGGGCAGAGCTTTCTACTGACACTGCAGGAAGAGGATCCACAGAGCTGAAGGAAGGAAGGAAGGAAATGCAGGAGGCTTAGTTATGGTGCAGGTGCTGGAGCAGGTAAGGTAAAAGAGGTGGAACTGGAGTGTGTATTGTGTGGAGAGGGACATGACAGAAGGGGGGAAATGTGTAATATGTAATGTGGAGAGGGATATAAAAGAAGGGCGGGAGGGGGTGTAATGTGTGGAGAGGGATATTAAAGAAGGGGGGGTGATGGTGTAATGTTTGGGGAGGGATATAAGAGTAGGGGGTATAATATGTGAAGAGGGAGATTAGAGTAGGGGGTGTAATATGTTGAGAGGGAGAAGCCAGGAGGGGAGAAATGTTTAATATGTAATGTGGATAGGGATATTAAAGAAGGGGAGGGGGGTGGTGTAATGTGTGGAGAGGGATATAAGAGTAGGGGGGTGTAATGTGTGTGGTGGGATATAAGAGTAGGGGGGTGTAATATGTGAAGAGGGAGATAAGAGTAGGGGTATAATATGCGGAGAGGGAGATAAGAACATTAAGGGAGGTATCATTTGTAGAGAGGGATGTAACAGAGGGGGGGTGGATGGTGTAATGTGTGGAGAGGGATGTAGCAGGAGTCTAATACATCATATGGGGAAAGGTATAATATTTCCAGGAGAAGTGTAATTTGTAATTTGGGGAGTAGGATGTATCTGAATGGGGGAGTTATAATAAATAATATGAGAAGAGGAAAATTAAATCTTGAGCCTAAAATTAACCTGAACTGAGCCTTATACATAAATGTTACGCTAATTGTTATATTTTTTAAAGTTTAATTATTTTGGACTCAGTAAATGAATCATTTTTGCAACGTGGTACTTCACCTGGTTCCTTAGCTGATAAGTGGTACTCAACATAAAAAGGTTGAGGACCCCTAGTTTAGATCATTCTGCTGGAAGCTGCAGAGGAGAGAGGAGGGACTAAGACACTGAGATCCCTAAATCACTCATTCGCTCTGTCAAGTGAGTGAATGAGTGAGAGCAACGTCAGACAGGATCTCCCAGACAGCCTCCACGCTGCAGCCTCGAGGAGCAGGTGAAAGTGAAAGGAAAATGAAGAGGAGCCTGAACTGGAGCAGAGAAGAGAGAATAGAAAAAAAAG
>WWET01000093.1:1129958-1141261 GCA_011038615.1 Limnodynastes dumerilii | reverse complement strand
CCCCTGCCTTTCATGCACCTGTTCACATTTACCTATAAATTGATTGAGCAACTTCCATTCTGTGTTTATACTGTCTGTGGGCATGTCTGGGAGCAGCAGCTGTGAGGGGGAGCTGCTCCACAGAAGCCATTTTGGAGCCTTTAAGGGGTATCTCCTAGGTAAGTTTGGCTCTCAATTTATAAACATATATATGTGACCCAACATGGGACTCTCATCGTTAGAGTTAGGACCACCATATACAGAAAGGCCTTGATGGTGGCTGGTGGCTTATCGCATATTTGCGCAATTATGTGTAACGAACATTTCTATGTTTTATTTTACAGATAGAACAGAATAGTTTGTTACTTGTTCAAGGCAGTATGCTGGGGCTTTTTTTCCCTTTGTTTCTGTTGCTAGCAGACTAACCCCTGCCTTTCATGCACCTGTTCCCATTTACCTATAAATTGATTGAGCAACTTCCATTCTCTGTTTAATAAGTTGCAAAGCCCAAGAAGTATTGAACAGCTTTCAGATTGGAGGGTTGCACCCATTCCTGCATGGCCTTCACTTTGTCGGGGTCCATCGCAAAACCTAGAAGAGTAACGACATACCACAGGAAGACCACTAGTGACACCTCGAACTCGCACTTTCGAGCTTGGCAAAGAGCTTGTGTTTTCAAAGCTGAGTGAGTACTTGACAAACATGGGAGCAGTGGATGTCCAGGGAGGAAGAATAAACCAGAATATTGTCAAGGTAAACTACCACAAAATGGCCTAAGAAGTCTCCTAAAACATCATTGATGAGGTCCTGGAAGACCACCATAAGAGAGGCCAAAGGGCATGACTAGGTACTCGTAATGCCCAGATTGGGTATTGAAGGTGGTCTTCTATTCATCTTCCTCATGGACGTGGACCAGATTATAGGCTCCCCTTAGTTATGTTTTAGTTTAATCGAAGAGGTTGGAAATCAGTGGAAGCGGGTAGATATTTTTTACTGTGATTTTTTTCAGCTCACGATAGTTGATACATGGTCTGAGTGTGAAATCCTTCTTTTCCACAAAGAAGAAACCCGCTCCCACTGGTGACTTGGAGGGACAATTAGACTCTCAGGTGGATCTCTTCCAAATCCACCCAGGTTACTAATTTCCCGGCATCTCACTTTATTAGGGCAATGTTCAGCCTTGTGAGCCCGGCCCATACAGTACAGACAAAGCCCTATCGCCTGTCAATGGCTTTTCTCCTGTTTGGAAAGGTGGTAGGAACCTATCTGCATAGGTTCTTCTTCTGGTGTAGCTGAGAAAGCAGAGATAGTTGTGACGGAGGCTCGGTGATCCTTCTTGAGATGTATGTCCCTCAGACGTCGGTCCACTTTAATGGAGAGTTGCATGAGACTCTCCAATGAATCAAAAGTAGGGTATTGGACCAAGGCCTCTTTAAGGGCTTCAGTAAGACCCAGATGGAACTGACTGCTGAGAGCTGGATCATTCCATTGACTTTCCGTTGCCCAACGTCTGAATTCAGCACAGTACTCCTCTGCCTGCAGACCTCTGACCCTTGTGGGTGGAATGGAACTTTGCCTTTGCTTTGCTTTGCAGTGGCACAATCATACCTACTGCATACCAAGATGGGATATAAATAAATGTTGTTTGACCACACCCCCCTTTTGCAACGTGCCACCATTTCACGCTAGCACAATCATTCCTACTGCATACCAAGATATAGATATATATCAATTTAAAAAAAAAAAATAACCAAGGGGGGGGTGCATTTTTGGGATTTGCCCTAGGTTCCATTTACCCTAGATACGCCCCTGTCCATGTCACCCACTATTTCCTATAGAGATGTTGTTAAAGCCATCAGGGAGACCATGGCACCTCTCATGCAGGCCCAGGCGGATTCCTTCAACCGCACGCTGCAAGAAATAAAGGAGCAGATGGCTTCCGTTCACCAGAGAGTGGCTGCTGTGGAACAAGTGGCGGGTGATTCTTTTCAGGAGGTGCAAACGTTACAATCCGCTGCTAAATCTCTACAGGTGGAACAATCCAAGCTCTGGAGCAAGGTAGAAGACCTGGAGAATCGCTCCAGGCGCAATAATCTGCGTTTGGTGGGGCTGACAGAATCCCTCAGAGGACAGGTCTTATGGAGTTTCTTACTGACACCTTGCCTAAACTACTCCATGTGCATGTTGATTGTCAAGATATCATTATAGAGCGAGCGCACCGCATAAGACCCCCCAGAGATGACCAACAGAATCGGCCACGCGTGATCTTTCACTGTCTTAACTTCCTTCATAAGGAGCTGCTATGGATGGCATTTAAAAAGATGGATACGCTCACCTGGGAGGGGAGAAGATTACGCCTTTTCCAGGACTATTCAGCTGAAGTGACTCGGGCGCGAAAGAAGTCTACAGGTCTATGCTCTCAGCTGGTGCAATCCTAACAAAAGTTTGCTCTTTTGTTCCCGGCAAGACTCCGGTTATTCATTGGCAAGGGATACAAAGATTTCCTGTCAGTATCTGAGGCCCATGCGTTTATTCGGGATCAAGCCAGCAGAGGAGCAGTGACACCTTCCTGTGAAAATGCTTAAGCAAGGGGGACCTCTTCTTCCTTTTCATTCACCTACTTTATGAGGAGATCGGGGCCTCAAGGATGTATCTACATTATATGATTGATGGGCGATGGATGCACCCTCCGGGATACCCTCTCATTGACTGACTGCACACCCTGACTATTTATTGCATCTCTGCGATAATTATAAGTATAAATGCTTGTGTTTACCAATTATGAGGATTGCAGGGAAGTTGATTATTGCTTTGGAAGTTTTTTGATCTCTGGGATAACTAACTGCTATAACCTAAACTGGGGGGAGGGGGGAGGTTCGTAACCGCAAACGAAATAAAAAAAAAAGAAAAACAAAAAAAAAAATCTAGGAATAACAGATATAGTAAGGGAGTGCTAAAAGGTATTGATAAGGTGCATCCAACACTATATGTTTTAGCTAAGCATTTCAAAATCGTCTGTATACACTTAGTTATGTACTTTTTTTCTATGCCGTGGTCCATAGGAGGCAGATCCAGGAAAGCTTATATCTTGGATCAAATTGCTTTGGGATGTCTGGTTCCAACATTTGGTTACATTGGCGCAGTTTGCGCTAGTGTTGGAGTTTTTAGTTAGGTTTGATGTTCTGATGTTTTTTTTATTTTTTGTTTATGCCCCCCTATGATTCTCGCAGCCATATAGCATGGTGTTACTGTTATTATGCCTTGTATTTATCTCTTACCATTCAGGATTGCATCCCTCTATGGGGGTGACCTATCTGTTCTTCAGTAAACTACAGTTTCAACATATATTTTATTCGTGTCCATTAGTTGACCCTCTATGGCCTCCTTGAGGCTGTGCACCTGGAATGTGGGAGGCATACAGTCCCCCATTAAATGGAAAAAGATTTTTATATACCTGAAAAAACAAAAAATTGATGTTGCATTGCTGCAAGAGACGCATCTTAAACCTCCAGAAGTGGAGAAACTAAATATGATGGGATATAAAGTGGTATCGTTCTCATCCTTTAATTCTAAATCTCGAGGTGTGGTTACCTTAGTACACAACCGTGTGCAAAATACTGTACACAATACTAGCTCTGATAGGGAGGGGAGGTACACCATTACAGATATATCCCTGGAGGAATCTAGATACTTGTTGTGTAATGTTTACGTCCCCAATAACAAAAATCAAGGTTTTTTCCAAAAATTGCTGGCTAAACTATTATTGCAGAATAACTCTAATATGATTGTCTGTGGCGATTTTAATATGATAGCTTCCAGTGTCCTCGATAGGCAAACATTTACTAAGGGCCATAGAAAAATCCCCAAGCTCAATATTTCTTCTTTGTGTACCCAATTGAGCCTGTGTGATGTATGGAGGGCAAGACATCCTACGGATAAAGAATTCACATGTTTATCAGCCGCACATGGTAGCCTTTCTCGGCTTGATTATGTTCTCATGTCTAATTTATTATTGCCTAAAACGCTTGCAGCCGAGATTGAACCTATCTATCTCACAGACCATGCTTTAGTATGGGTCACATTATCACATAGCGGGGATAGGGGGGACTATAAACCACGGTATTTTCCTTCTTATCTTAATAGTTCTGTTAAATTTCGTAACATGTTACAGGCCTCTTGGGCGAACTACGCCAATAATAATATTGCCCATAAATCTGACCCACTGCTATATTGGCAGGCTGCCAAATCCGTTCTAAGAGGGGAAATAATCTCATATGCGGCCAAAGCTAATAAGTCCTGTACTCAGCTATACTCTGATTCCCAGGGAAGGTTGTCTAGTGCTTATCAAAAATACCTTAGTGCTCCGAATCCACTGAACAAAACTAAATAGATGGAAGCTAAAATATACTTTGATGGTGTGGTTTCCCAGCTTGGCAACCGATATACTTGGAAAACAGGTTATACGTTTTATAGACAAGGTAATAAATCTGGACGCCTTCTTTCAAACTTATTAGCAGGGGCACGTAGGCATTATAAAAACATTATAAAAAGCCTGAGGAGGGTGGATGGAACCAGGGTCGTAAAAGGACCGGAAATAGTCGAGGTACTTAAGCTTTTTTATCGCCAGCTATACTCTCAGGACTTAATAAATGAAGAGAAGAAATCTAGTTTTTGGGCGGATTTGAATCTACCGCATTTGTCCCCATCACATATTTCATTATTATCGGCCCCAATTACTGTACAAGAGGTCACAAACACTATTAAAAAACTGAAACCTTTTAAAGCCCCGGGACCTGATGGTTTTAGTGGGGACTTCTATAAAATTCTTATAGACCAGGTGGCGGAGCCCTTGCAGGCAGTTTTTAACAACATACAAGCATCAGGTAGTATCCCACTTTACTTCAATGCAGCTATCATAAAAGTACTCCCGAAACCAGGTAGAGATTGTGAACTCCCAAGCTCTTATCGTCCTATATCACTACTTAACAGTGATTATAAAATATTCATCAAAATTATGGCAGATAGGCTCAAAGTCATTCTTCCTGTGTTAATCAATCGCGATCAGACGGGCTTCATAACCGGGAGACATTCAGTATCCAATATACGTAAGGTGTTGGCGATTATACAGGAGCTTTCTCAGAGTCGGGGGGGAGAGGGGCAAAACATGCTCGGAATTCGGGGTGGAGAGGGGCAAAACATGCTGCTTTCCCTCGATGCCGAGAAGGCTTTTGATCTGGTGACCTGGAATCACTTGTTTACTACTTTAGAGCGGTTTGGGTTTCCAGAGGTCTTCCGGACTTTGATGTCCACCCTGTAAACAAGTCCATAAACTCAGGTAGCTTGCAACAGCTATTTATCTGCCCCGTTTGACATAGAAAGGGGTACCAGGCAGGGATGCCATTTATCACCGCTGCTATTTGCTCTAGAGCCACTTGCCATTACCTTGCGAGCCATGGAACAATTCAAAGGTATATGTATCCGGCAGATAGAGGTGAAGTTAGCCCTATTTGCCGATGATATGTTACTTTTCATATCCCAGCCTAGCATATCTATTCCGGCCATTGTAGACATGATTAGTAAATTTGGCACTTTTTCGGGGTTCCATATTAATTTTCAGAAATCTGAACTGCTGCCTCTCACCCAGACAGAAACTCTAAGATCAGAAGCTCCGGTGGTCACACAGTTTAAAATTGTCCCTCACTCCATAAAATATCTGGGAGTCCTCATTTCCCCTTCTTTACAGCCCCTATATCACATTAACTATACAGCGATTATTAAAGGAATAACTAAACAATTGGACCATTGGAAGTACCTGCCCCTATCTCTGCTAGGCCATGCAGCTGTCCTAAAAAGTGTGATATTCCCGAAATTATCCTACATTCTTTAAATGCTGCCTATTAGCTTGACAGATAATGACATTGGAGTCTGTAGACGTTTATTTACAAAATTTCTGTGGCAACATAAAAAACCGAGAGCCGCCTTAACCAGATTGCAGTTGCCCCGGAGACAGGGGGGCCTAGGTATCCCGGACGCAGCGACGTTTGCTCACTCTGTATTTTTTAGATACATTGCGGATTGGATGCTGCAGAGAGAAATCTATATCAACTTGGAATTAGAGGAGGCCATGTTTTATCCTTACTGCCCAGCGGCGCTGTTACTATGTTCTCGTAAAGAGATCCCCTCTCAGCATTATAATAATGTCTTATTTAAGGACACCTATAAAGCCTGGCTTGGGATTAATACTAGACTAAACCGTAACCCATCTAGCTCCAAATACACACCCATATGGGGAAATCCTGCGTTCTCTCCTAGTCTGGAAAATAGTTTTTTCACAAATTGGAAATCTAAAGGCATTTTATCAATCCGCAACATATTTGACCCTGGGAGAAAGCTTCTCACATTTCAAGCATTGAAGGAAAAACATACTCTTATGCACTCCCAATTCTTTATGTATCTTCAAGTCCGGCACTTTGCCCTGAATCCGCCTATAGCTTTTGCAGAAGACACTGAGACGGATGAACTTATGAAGCTTTTACATTTTGTAAAGACCAACAGCTATAAAACCTGGTTCCTACAACGGGATCTACAGGTGGTACCTAGTGAAAGGCTATGGAAGGGTGTAATGGCTAGATGGAATGCAGACATTCCGGAACTTACCTCTCACGACCCAATTTTAAAATACCATGAGCAGGTTATGAAGATTTTACATTCTGCACAACTGCAGGAATCTCATATTAAAACTATTCACAGGTTGCACATAGCCCCAAATCAGAGGAAATATATGGTTCCCTCTGACCAGGGCTGTTGCCCTAAATGCAAGCAGAGAAATGTGGATCTTTTCCATAATCTCTGGTATTGTCGGAGAATTTCCCAGTTTTGGAATAAAATTATCAGGTTCATAAACCAGACCTTTTAGCTGCGGGTTGTGAAAGATCCTATACCTATGATTTGTATGAATTTGGAGGAGTGGGACCTTGGGTTACGGGGCCGAGAGCTGATACCAGTGCTGGTAGTCATATTGGTCTTGGTTAAAAAAAGCGATTTTCCAGTGCTGGACCTCACCGACTCCCCCCTTCATAGGCACAGTTAAGGGTTTAATTATGCGTACATTGTATTGGGACAGACGGGCTACTATGCCTGATATAGAGAAGGGTATTGAAAAATTTTATAAGAAATGGGGTCCTTATATAGATTGCTTGGATGCAGATACACAATCCCAGATATAAAAGCTTTTTGAGACCACCTCATGGTATTTGTATAGGCAATTGCCCAGTCAGGGCAGAGTGGCAGCAGAGGATTGCGGTTCATAAAATCAGGGATAGGTAGTGGAGAAGATAGTTTAGAAAGTACAATGGATGGATTTAGTTGTATAGTGGAGAACAGTAACATATTCTTTACATATGCATCTAGGCATGCGTAGGAGTGGCACAATACTTGTTTAAGGTTAGATTTTATGTTAATTTTATTTTATTTTATTTGAATTTTATTCCCGTGTTCATTCTGTTATTTTTTTTCAATTTGTACTGGGGTATGGTTAATACCTGTTATCAAAGCCAATATAACTGCCTTATATGTACATTCATATAATTGTAAGATATGGAATGCACTTATACTTTTTCTTCTGTAAGACTGCTAGATGTATGCTGTCAGATGCCAGCCTGTGGCATTTTATGAAACCTTTCTGTACAATGTTGAAATGTACATATTGTGTGTTAAGGATAACAAAAAAAAATTAAATAAACAGATAAAAAAAAAAAAAGAACTTGTCAAGCTAGTATATAGCTACCAGTTAAATAATGACGGAGTACTTACTGATATAATGGTTGTGCCACTAACATATATTGATATTCTCTCTCTGATAAAACTGTTTGCCAATGGAGAAACACGTAAGAGACTTATTTCATATTTGCTATGCATTAATACCTCAAAACAAAACGAATAAGACTGATGGACCGGCTGACAAATTCATTTACTGCAAGAGACACTTTATCATAATATTCTGTTTGTAACCAAAAATCATCCTGCTGATTTGTTTCACTTCCACTAAGTAGCTGGCTCAGGAGGTATTGTAAGTACTGGGTGGTTGTGAGTAGTGAGTGTCACCACCTTTGGATTTGCTCTGTCCTGTACTATTGAGTGATTCGCTGCAACAGATCATCCTATTAATAGCTAAGTACCCCCCTATACTGGATCTCCGTTCATATTGCATCATTTAATCTTTGCTTAGTGCTAAGGAACATCTCTAGGAAGTGTGAACCTCATTATTTACTTCTAACATCTACAGCAGTGCTCCTCAACCTTTTCTCACCCTCAGCACACCTAAGCCCCTCCTACAATTCCAAAATATACCTAATAAAGCAAGAATTACAAAGTATATACACAAAAATTACATTTGTTATTTTTTATTTCATATATTTAACATAGCAGCTAATAACTTTCCTTATAACTAATATTAACTATGTTGGCCAGTAGCCCCCATTATGAGTCTGCAGCCTCTCCAGTAGTGCCCATTCATGTGTCTGCAGCCTTCCCAGTAGCCCTCATCATGTGTCTGCAGCCTTCGCAGTAGCCCCGTCATGTGTCTGCAGCCTCCCCAGTAGCCACCATTCATGTGTTTGCAGCCTTCCCAGTAGCCCCCATTCATGTGTCAGCAGCCTCTCTAGTATTCCCCAGCAGGTGTTTCCAGCCTCCCCAGTATCACCATTCATGTGTCTCCAGCTCTCCAGTATTCCTATCATGTGTCAGCAGCCGCCCTAGTATTCCCCAGCAGGTGTTTCCAGCCTCCCTATACTTTACTTAACTTTTCAGTGTTCTTCCTGGTGCTGTCCTCTGTGGTGCTGTGTGCAGTGCGCGATGCTGACGTGACCTGAGGGTGCACAGCGTCACACTACAGGAAGTCCTGGCTGACATTCTGTGTCAGTGTCAGGGCTGCACTGGGCGGAAGCTTGACCTGGCAGGGGACAGGATTGGAGCAGGTTCTGGGCAGATGGTAAAATTATTTCATTAAGGCAAGTCTTCCAGTGCTTTTTCTCCTGTTGGAGGCATTGCGTCGCAGCACACTAAGCAACATCTAGTGCCCCGGCACACTGGTTGAGGAGCACTGATCTACAGGATAAATGGTTTACTATTTATTGCAGTATATAAAAAGAGAGTTTATTTCTTAATATCAACAGGATAAGTGGCGCACTGTTTGTTGTATTATATAGAAAGAGACGTTTCCAGCTTCTCCATACTTTGAAATATATCTGCATAGTTATTTATATGTATTTTAATTCATGAGGTATTAATCTGCATTTTTTTTATTGTTTGCATTTTCATAAAGTTTCTTATTGTACATATGAATTAGTGCTCCTCTTTTGCTATTTTGTTTTATTCTGTGTAAAGGTCGATACCATGAGTAAATCAATTGCTCCACATATTGAGAGTTTTATTTTGTTTTGATTTAAATTTTGCTGATTGTTTTACTTAAGTAAATATTCTAAGTAGGGCAAAGGGTCATCATATTGAAAGGGTTCAGGGACCACCGAGTATCATCCAGCAAATGGTCTAGTAACAGTTTATTTTTATTAATTTCAAATGATGCCTAGAGCTAGGCACTTAAACTTGACAGCACTATACAAGTAAACCTATAGTTATTATAGGAAAATGTCACAGCATGTTCCTTTTCACAAGTCTCAGACCATAAACTGCTGCTTTAAATTTCCTCTATAGATTTCCTTTGAAATATTAGATTGAACAGCTGAGCTTTAGTCTGACATAACTAACGTCATTAAGCTATCCCCACTCTGTCTGTCTCACTTTATAGACACATTTAACATGCACTTCTTGTTACCACACAAAAGCTCAACTGTCATTGAGACAAATGAATATTCAAGTTTCCTAAATAGAATTTTACTTCCTAACTATTTTCCTATAGTGAATGAATACAGAAATGTTTTCTCTTTGTGGTAAATCTTCAGAAGCGAATGAGGAAAATGTTACCTTTTTCAGTCATTTATCATGCTAAAATGCAAATAAGTGCTGAAATCAATTCGGCTGATTACCCACTGGCGTTAGGAAAATGCTAGTGACACAGTATGACAAATAGGCTCATGTCTGACATGTGGTGCTAGTCAGTGCTGGCTTTTGTGGAAAGGAGGGGTCTTGCTTTCAAATACACTAAACACAAATAAAAAGCTCAGTAAACATTCAAAACATATAAAGATTATACAACTCTCTTAGGGCCAGATTTACTAAACTGTGGGATTGGGAAAGTGGACATTTTGCCCATAGCAACCAAACAGATTCTAGCTGATATTCTTTAGTATGTAATAGGAAAGTGAGAGCTTGAATCTGATTGGTTGCTAAGGGCAACATCTCCACTTTTCCAAACACGCAGCTTAATAAATCTGGCCCTTAGTGTGCTCTTTCACTGGTAAAGAATGATCTTTGAAATCAGGGACATTACCTAGGATACATTTATAAATATAATTTTATATTGCAGTATTCTTTTTACTGCATATAGGAATTCATGTTTTATATCTTCTCGTATCACTGGGACCTCTATAAATGGGTAATCATAAGATACATACGTGATACATACTCCTTGATAAACATGGGGATAAGTATAGTCATATAAGGAATGATTCAAATCTGTAATTTACTCCATCCAGCTTCCATTGTGTGTGTAGAAGTATCTGACCTGATTCAGAGATTGAAAATAAGAGAGGAAAGTTACTATTGGGCTAAACCATGTGCATTGCAGGGGAGTCACTAAACGAACCATGATTAAGTCCTTCCCTCACAGTACCCAAAATTCATACAATATAAACAGGGATAACTTCATTTGGTTTAAAATGGGGCATAGATTTATTGAATAAAATAAATGGGAATGTGTTATGAATTGTAATTTTTGACTAAAGAATTTAGGGTTGAGACAAGGTGGCAATAGGTAGGTGTGTAACCTCAGGATACTTAAAGCAATACAACCATGTTGTCAATTAAGGCGCCCCCACCTCCCAAACCCGTTCCCCTGGCTCCACCTCTTCAAAGTGCACACCTCAAATCAGGGAGCAGGCAGACCAAGGCCCCCTGTCACGGGGCAGGCGACCTGGCAATTAACAGAAGGGTGCGCCTCTGCAAGCAGATATTTCCCCCTTTTCTTTTCTTGCGCCATACATAACACAGTTACAACCTTGCAGGAAAGCAATCAGGGCTTGAACAAAAATCACATTCCCAGCATCCGAAAGATGCACCCCATCCCCTCTGTACAAAGGAACATTTTCGTGGCCAATCAGAGGATGGGAAATAACCCTGCCTCCCAAAGCAATCATAAAATTATTTAT
>WWET01000093.1:1095103-1119576 GCA_011038615.1 Limnodynastes dumerilii | reverse complement strand
GTTGATCTCTGACTCTGAGGCTTCAATGCTGTAGATGTTCCGGGCACAGGTTCAGCCAAAGCCATATCTGAAACCTGATCTGCCCCGCCTTGATCTAAAACAGGATCTACAACAGGAACAATATTAGTGACAGCCTGAGATGGTGCCCCGTCTCAATCTGCTCTCTTCCTACTACCTGCAACGGTATTGCCAACTGCCTCCTGGTTCAGTGGCACCACTGGTGACTGACCTGACATGAGGGGATATTGAAACTGCCCAAGACCTACCAGACCAGGAACCCCCATTGTGGCCACCGCACCTTGCCCCATAAACAACATATTGCATGGAAACTGAGACTGTGTCAGAGGGGGGCGAAAAACATTCTGACTAATATATGGTCAAGTATTGGCCTGAAATATTGGGGTGGGGGAAAGGCCATTGCGAACTAGCCATGGAATGGTTCGAAGATGAAGCTTGCACTTGGGAAATATTTCCGCCAGCCGGCATGGAAAATTGTGCAGGAACCACTTGAGAGTGGGCGGACGTAACAGAAGATGGGCGGATAGAAACATTATGAGCCGGCACCATAGGAGCTGGAGTATCCGGGATAATCTCATTGCTTGGTGATGGCATATTATCCCCAGCATCCAAAGCATACGCCAGTTGCGGCCTGCTCCTTTGATCAAAATACCACCCCTCACGGATGCCAGGAAATTGTGATCCAGCTTCCCTGAAATCAGGTACCTCCACTCTGATAATAACACGCTTGCTGCATACTCCTCTGACTCACAGCAGGTGACTCACACCCTCTCACTCTCACATCCTCTAATGTACTAGAAGTGGCCTCCACACTGTCATAGGAATGGAGCTGTACCATACCTCCATTGCCCCCTGATCCAGACTGGCCATGTATCTCTCCACATAGCACCTCCCCTTGCTGTCTTGCAAAGCCTTGATGATGTCTGGCCTCCACAAAGGTATCACCGCTGCCATGCCCTGTCCCCTGCTGCGCTTCATCCAACCCTCTGTATGCACCAGCTGGCACCGACCGCATCAATTGACGGCCCCTCCATTGCGTGTGGTCCACCAAGTTCCTCTGACTAACTTCCTGCGGGCGTTGTGTGACATCAGTGCTGCCAAAAGGAGCCCTGTAGTCGCACGAGGGTGCGACAGGGTGCCCGCCGGCCACGCGCACCGCCGCTGGCCCTGCATCCGGACCGGAGGCCCCGTCCAGGAACCTGAGAGGAGTAGCGTGATGCCGGGCGGGATGAGGCATGGCAGGCAAGATACAATAATTTTACAAACCAACCCACCTCCCTACACAACAGTACTAGCAGGGAGAAAAAAGACAAACTATAACAAGGCAGACAGAGATGAAAGGACAGCAAAGACAGAAGGAGAGAAGACAGATAAAAAGGATGAAAAATTTACAATATGACAAAATAAGGGACACTCAATGATCAAAGGGCAGACAGTAATACTACTCATCCATCCAACGACACATCAAAGAGAGACAGACAGACACACCCTTACCTAACCTTTTTATAAACCCTGTCACCTGACCTAACCACCCCCCTTTACTGACCCTTACCAAATCACAACACCCTTATGGATAATTCTAGATAATTAACCCCCCTTGTTGAAAAATACTGTGACTGAAGTCCCAATCAGTCGTTTATTGTTCCTCCCATCTATACAATGCTCTGTCTTATATTTCATCTGCTGCTAACAGTATTAGAGATGAGAGGAGGTGTTTCCTAGCCCAAGTCCAAATAACAGTGTGATAGTAAAGCTGGTCAGTATCTGTGTGCAGTAAGCAATTCTAAGATATATCAGTGTATGCAAAGAATACAATTAACTTGACTCCCCCTGAAATCAACATAGTTTTTCCCAGGTGTAACTTTCCTCTCTTATGTTCAAGCTCCTTCTTAAGTCTGAATCAGGTCCATCATCATCATTAGTATTATTATCAGTACTCCTAAAGCTATAGCAATTGTGTTATTTTATATATGATTTTAATATAAATTGCATATAAATACACCTTTATTGCAGGTAAAAATGTGCTTTTGTTGCAGGTGGCATATGCTTTTAATGAATTTGTATATGAATCACACATGTGCTTGATTTTTGGGTTTGTGCACTATTAAATTAGCTGTATTTGCCACTGTAGTAGGTCTATGCTCACCTCTGTAATGGTTTTTACAACTTTTACAATAGCAAAAGATAAATTACTATAAACCAATAAAAGCACAGAGGTCTGGAACTACGCACAAAGGAGCGACAAAATAAGGGACAGTCCTAAAAACAGCAGCAGGCCAGCCTCCAGAATTGCGCACCTTGAGCAGTTATATGAGTCTTTAACCCCCATCTGATACAAACGAAGGGGGGAGTGGTAAGTGTGATGAAAGAGTTTCAAAAACATCTCAAGATATTGAGACGATGGCAAAGTCCTTCTCGAGGAATTAAGGGCTTTAAGAAGGTCATCACGTTAAGGAGGGGAAAATCTGGGTCCATTTGACGAGCCCCGAATTTTTGTTATCTACCTCTGTTAGGAGACGAAATATAGGGCTGGCGTAATGTTGAGCCTGGAGGTATGCTAACTGGTGACCTCTCAGGAATGGGAATTTTCCCAATGCCTCTGCAAACCTGTATGGCTTGCCAGTATTGGTATCTAATATTTGCCCCACAGTGGATAATCCCTCCTTATGCCACAGTGTGAAGGGGTAGGGTGCCTCCCCATCTTGAAATTAAGGGTTCTTCAGGAAGGGAAGGTGTAGTGAGTGATTTGCTTTTAGATGTAGTTTATGAAGGATTAAGTGCCACACCTTCCGAGTGGACCATAATAAAGGTTTATCTTTAAAGGCAGGGGATATCTCCTGATCATGTTGGTGGAGGAAGCTTACAGGGGAAATTCCCAGTAGGAATCCGGCTTCTAATATAGAGTTTGAAAAAATGTTTTTCTGCAATCCTTGACGATCCTAAGCAAAGCTGAGTGAATATAGAGCATTAGGTTAGGGAAATTTATTCTTCCGTGCAGTTTCTGCTGTTGCAATTTTAGGAGTCCGATGCGAGGTCTCCTTCCTGCCCAAATAAATTTACAACAGAGTGCATTGATAGTGTTATTATCCTTTCTAGTAACAAGCAAGAGGAGCGCATGGAAAAGAGGCAGAGACTTCCATCTATCCAACTCTCGCGTCTTTAGGGTGTCACCAGTAGCCCTAATCCCCTTGCTTTCTTTTCTGTTCAGTTTTATAATCACTTTTACATTGTTAATAACATCATTTAACAGCATTTAAAATAAGCTGCGCACCTTTTCTGGCCAACTCCACCCACAACTCACATCTTATTTGGTCAAACCATACCCTCTTTTACATAAACCCACCCCTTTTGTGGTCCACAAATCTGGACAATGCCTCCTAGATCATGATGTGATGTCATCCAAATGGAAGGCTCAAAACATGCTGTCAGTTCTGCTCAGCGTACACCAAAGGGAGGTCCAACTGGGACCCCAACCCCTTACTATGTCTTATATGATCTAATGTTGCCCTTTGTAAAAGTTTTTTTTTGACCAAATCCATCATTAAAAATAAACTCTTCTCCCGTGTTGGCCAAACTCCACCCACAACTTACCTTGTTTGTTAAAACCACAACATTTTTTCCATAAGACCTCTCACTTTTGCAAGCCATAACTCGGAACAGACCTTCCTAAACCAGAATGCGATTGATAACAGGTGAATAGTGCCATACTCCCCACTTCTAACTGCTAATGCCACTGCTCACTGGTAACTGCCAGATCCATCCAGTGGAAAGCTTAGAACAGGCTCCCCATGTCAAATTTCTGTCCAGCATACACCAATGGGAAGTCCAACAAGGACCCTAACCCCCTAAAACCTGGACAGGACTACTGGACCTTGCATTAGTTTCATCCTAATCGATGCAGGGGTGCCCAAATGCATAACCGGACAGACAGAAAGACCAATCAATCTACACTCAATGCTGCTTCCAGGCTCATTTTTCTTTCATGCCGCTCTACCTCGGCCTCTCCTTTATGTCAAACCCTCCACTGGCTTCCTGTCCGCTTCAGACCTCTCTTTAAACTCGTTACCCTCACCTTTAAGGCCATCTTCTCATCCACTGCTCCCTACCTCTCTTCCCTTATCAACATGCATAGCCCTTCCTGCCTTCTCCGTTCTGCTAACCAGCGCTGTCTGACCTCTTTACTGATCACCACATCTCACGCACGTATCCAGGACTTCTCCTGTGCTGCACCTCTACACTGGAATGACCTCCCTTCTTCAGTCAGACTCTCCCCCACATTGCAGGTCTTCAAGCGTTCACTCAAAACTCACCTGTTGAGGCTAGCCTACCCCTCCACTTAACATCCTCACTGCATCCTACATCTATCCCTTTTTTCCTTCCTTCCCCCACTCCTCCGCTAACTCCAGTCCACTTCCTTCCCCCCTCCTTATGTCTTCTGTAAGTTCATCCCTCCCACTTAGTGTGTTAGCTCATGCGAACAGGGCCCTCCATCCTAGTATTGTTCCCTCCTCCAACACTCCCTCCTCACTTCGTACCTTCTTGTCCTCCTCTGCTACCCTTTTACCCCATTCCCACCTGATGGATCCCTCTCAACATCTCACTGCGCTCTATCACCTCCTCCCTGATCTACCAAGCTTGACAACTCGCATTCTGCCTTGCGTTCTGTGCTTGCTTCACTTTATTGTATATTTGTGATATATTTATACTTAGATTAGATCTTATTATGTACTATGCTGTCCATCCCTGCCCTGTATATCTGTACTGTATTTTGATTTATTTTGTATGGCACTGCGGACACCTTGTGGTGCCTTATAAATAAACGTTAATGATAATATATATATATATGTTGTGTCATTCAGAAGTGCCTTCCCCAGACCACACTGAATATATTTAAACATGCAAAAGACTGTTGTGTCCTATCGTACTGAACTCTTAATATATGGGAACCAGTTACATACATTTAGAGTTTCAATGCGTAACATCTGGCACATGCATGCACAGCGTACTTGCAAGGCCCGATTTACAAACGCAGCTTGCATAAATAGGCTGTCATTATTAATTCTGGATCCAGTCCTATGTCAGGAATATATTAATGTTTGCTGTCGGCCATGCCTCTGGCTTTGCTGATTAGGTTCAGATAACTTTAGTAGGGAGATTTCGGCCCCTTGGATGATAAAGATTAGGAGAGTTGCTGGGAATCTCTAATCCGTTAAATTCTAGTTTACGATTTCAATCCAAATTTATATTGAACATAAGGCTTGTTACGCCGAGACTTGCTAAATTTTTTGGTTCCCATTTGAGTACTTTACCCAAGTGTTGGAAAGCGAACGCTCCTTTTCTGCATTTATTATGGTCCTGTCCATGTGTCAAAAGTTTTGGGGAAATATTATTACCTGTATCTCCTGGGGATCCAATATGGTGTTTATTTGGATTGGGATTAGAAGATGAGGTTGATTGTGCCATGCATATTAATCCTAAAAGGCTACTAATCATATGGTGCTCCTATAATTTGATTATTAAAATAGAACTAGGGGATAATTCGTATAGAAAAGAGAAATAAAGCTATTGGTTTACCGCTAATTGACAAGACTGAAAAGTAAGACTATTATTATTTAGTACTACAATTGTCTATTAATTACATACTTATAGCAATGCAAGCTACTGTATATACATTGTTTGAAGCTTAAAGTGAATAAAGAAAAATATATATTTTAATGAATGCAAGAGCATTAACTGATAAACCCCTGGAAATAACTAACCATAAGTAGAGAGATATATGAATTTAATTTCCAAGAGCAATCTAAACTGAGAGCTGAAACTGAGAAATCTTAAAAAGCAAAAGAGACCTTCTCTCCAGCTGGCATTCTAGGTTAGCTTTTTCAGGTTTCCAACTGCACTGAGGTTCACCGCAAAGAAAATCATGGCCTAAAAATATAAGAATTTAAAAGTATATTGATGTCATTTAGTTTTTTATAGAACAAAGCTAATTTTTTATATGTACTTGAAGTATGATTCTTAAAGTCTGGAAGAATCAGACATACAGTATATAAATTAATAGATGTTATACAGTATTTTTCTGAGTTCTTATGCCAAGGCTTGTTTACTAAACAAGATTGTATGCTAAACGCTATTTTATTAAATTTTTTTGCTGTTGTTTTAATAAATGAAGCACAACATTTTCCTATGGCTTCCTGGTCAGAAACTATTTAGAAAAGGATTGAAATTAAGATTTAAAAATATCCGAATTTCACACCAAATGTATCAAATTTTCTTGCTGGCTGTAATACACAAGATCATAGTTACACAATAGCAAAAAGGTGAACCCTCCTCAAATTACCCTAATAAATAACAGTCCACTCCAAACCACCATATAAATCTTAGATCAATGGTCAATCTTAAACACATCCTCAGATAAAAAAATTTCTACATGTAAAAATGTAACAAACAGACTAATCACAGCACATTTATATTAAAAGCAGCGTATCCACTGCCCAAAAGTGCATACGTGTATATCGCTACAAAGATATCCTTTTAACCCAAAATTGTAATAATGCCCCATCTGTCTCCTATTCTCAAAAAGTCAATCAACAAAATAAAAATAAAATACCACCTCATGGTGGGTCTTCGTCACAAAAAGGGTCCACTATCTGACCCTGCCTGTTACCAGCCATTCATCAGTGCAAATACCACTGATCAAGTGTGGTACAATCTAGAGGAACAACTTTTATATGGTGGTTTGGAGTGCACTGTGATTTATTGGGGTAATTTGAGGAACGTAGTCTTCTCCTTTTTCTTGTCTTTAACCAGACACTGCTTTTGGTACCCCCTGGCTATTTGGATTTATGTTACTGGTGCAGAACAGTTATTTTATGAACTTGGGAATAGCAAAAAGGTATAAAAAAAAAGGGAATTAGTTTGCCAACAATTGAAATTGATACTAAACAAATGGATTTGTGAATTTGCTATGATATGTGTAATTCATACCTCTTCAGTATGATGCACTTAAACAACATACCGTTACTTATTATTCTGCATACACAGGGCTCCTACCTTCCCAAATTTCACCGACACGCAGTTCTTCATAGCATTGTGAATGCGGTGGGGCTTCATTAAGTATTTTGTGTAATTATGGCTCCACTTCTCCATAATGCAACAAGATTGCATAGTGGGTGGTGGTTGATGGTTGATCATTAAGCCCATTGAGCCAATTAGCTTAAACTATTTAGAATCTAAGCAGGAAAGAAAAACTAATGTGAGGTAGTATGATTTGTTAAAATAAATAAATTAATAATAATTAATGTGTGTGTGTGTGTGTGTGTGTTTGACAACCTCTCCTTTTATATAATGAGTTTGGTGAAATTATTTACTGCTTTTACTAATAAATATGAATGAGAGGTTGTACCTGCAATTATTAGCAGTGTAATAGAGTAATTGCAGCAAATAATGCTGTTGGACCTCAGTGCAGTGCTTTATATGGGGTGCTAAAGGGTGGGAACTTACCACACATGTTCAGTTACTCATCCTAGTGCTGATGTCATAGCTGTAATTAATAATTAAGTGGACAGCACATAGTGCTCCTATTTCCAACATATTTTCATTCTACATAAAGCTCTTCTCTAAGGATAGCTGTTGTCAATGTATTATGCAGACCATTTATACAGCAGCCATCATCTGTGAAGAAGAAGAGCAATGAAGATTATTGGGGTCAGGTAAATACTATGTGTCAGTGGATCACCATAGTTGCTTACTATGTAAGTCTTAAAAACAGGCCAGTTTAATTAGTGATTTCACCAGCATTAAGGTTGTCATAGTGGTAAGCAGAAAGAGAGGTATACTATTGTTACAGTACTGGTAGTGTTCACCTGTAGAGGTGAGATGGTACCCCTGGTTACAGGCTTGAGGCAAGGCATTCGAGGACCCGGAACCTGGAGACGTGGCGGACGACGCTACCAGGGCACGGAGTCTACCTAGGGCCTGGTGTTCACCAGAGCCCCTAATGGTGGGGATAATCTGGGCTGCAGGACACCTAGCAGGTTGCGGCCCCTTGTGGCAATGCAGGGAGAGGAAGAATGAACACAAAGCGAGAGACGATACAAAAGAGAGCAGAGAGAAACAGGAAGCGGGAAGAGTCAGAGCCGGAAGGTACTGACCTGAGACAAACCACACTGAACACTGAATGGTGACGAAGATGGAAGAAAGGGAAAATGAGACAGAACTGAACAAACAAGATAAGAGCAAGAGAGAAGGCAAGAGAAGACAAGAAGCAGGCTGGCTACCAAGAACGGAAGCTATAACCGGCACCAGCCAATCGCAGGCTGCAGGAGAACCCACCAATAACAGTATAGGCTGGTGTCCAGGTTGCTAAGTAATGACCTGGACGCATAGCTGACAGCCGGAGCATGCGGTGGGTGGGAATGCCATGACGTCACCGCTGGGGAAAAGACCAGCCGCCGGGAGTGTTTGCATGCCGTTGCCGAAGGCATGTAACATTACCCCCACCTTAACGAGGGGTTAAGGAACCCCTAACCGCAGGTTTCTCAGGGAATTTTTTGTGAAACTCCTTCAGTAATTTATCTGCATGAAGATTTTTAGCCAGCACCCACTCCCTTCTATTAAACTAAATAAAAAACCTGTCCATGCATTTTCTTAGAATCCAAGATAGACTCAACAATAAATTCCTCTTGGCCATCAACAACAATGGGAGCCGGTTTGGAAGAGGAGGACCAAAATTCTTTAGATCGTCTGTAGGGTTTCAATAAAGAGGCATGGAAAGTGTTAGGGACACGCAACTTACGAGGCAACTTCAATCTAAATGCCAACGGATTGACTTTTTTAATGAAAATAAAAGGGCCAATAAAGCGAGGACCCAGCTTCTGAGAAGGATGATGGATGCAAATATTTTTTGTTGCTGGCCAAACTTTATCCTCAGCCTTGAAATTACATACAGACCGATGCTGATCAATCAATATATTTCGACCGGAAGACAGCCTTCTGTTAAGAAATATTTACTTTTTTTCCAAATTTCACGGATATGTTTAGCAGAGCTACTGAATTAAGGGTCCGAGCCATGTCCCATCATAGTTGGGAGAGAATTAGCTTGAGGATGATATCCAAAAATACTGAAAAAGGGGGAAACTTTGGAGGAGGAATGGGTAGCATTGTTTTATGCAAGAAGAAGTAAATCATTGTGAATACTGTTCCAAGGCTTGGTTTATTCTTTCGGTTTGGCCATTGGTTTGAGGGTGATATCCAGAGGATAAACTGATTTTGATTCGGAATAGGGTACAGAATTGTCTCCAAAATCTGGCCACAAATTGAGGTCCTCTATCTGAAACAATGTCAACGGGGAGACCATGCAGCCTAAAAATGTGAGTAATGAACAATTGAGCAAGAGTTTTGGTGCAGGGAAGACCACACAAAGAGACAAAATGGGCCATTTTACTGAAACAGTCTACCACAACCTAGTTTGTGGTAAAGCCTTGCGAGTGAGGTAGATCAGTAATAAAGTCCATGGATAACTGTGTCCATGGACGTTTCAGAATAGACAACAGATGGAGAGGAACCCTCTGAGGGGTACGTGGAGATTTATTCTGGACACAGATAGAACATGCATTTACAAAATTGTCCACATCTTTAAGTGTGGCAGGCCACCAAACAACTCAAGTTAGAAGCTCAAAGTCTTGTGAATACCAAAATGCCCCACTTACCTGGAGGAATGACATTCTAGCAGAGTGGGTTTTCTGAGATTGGTAGGAACAAATAAACGATGATGAGGTCGCCTTTTGGGAGCAAGATGTTGATTCTGTAGAAGTTGCGAATAAAGGTCCTGAGTAAGCCCAGCAATGATGTAGGAGGAAAAAATTATGGGTAATGGACTGGAAGGTTTGACATGTTCTGGCAAAAAAGACAGAGAGAGAGCATCAGCTCGACGATTGAGAGATCCTGGACGGTAGATGATGGTGAAGAAAAACCGGGTGAAGAATAAGGCCCAGTGAGTCTGTCGGGGATTCAGTCGTTTGGCGGACTCGATAAAAGCAAGGTTTTTATGATCAATAAGGACAGTTATCTTATGTAATGCACCTTCCAACCAATGACGCCATTCCTCAAAAGCTAGTTTGATGGCTAGGAGTTCGCGATTACCGATATCGTAGTTTCTCTCAGCTGAGGAATTTTTTTTTTACATATAGGCACATGGATACAGCTCTGGTCAGAAGAGTCAACTTGGGAGAGTACAGCTCCTGCCCTAACACCTGAAGCATCCACTTCAACAATAAATGGTAGTTCAGGATTGGGATGCCTAAGAATAAGGGCAGTGGTGAAAGTGATCTTAAGAGCTTTAAAAGCCTCACTGGCTTTACATGGCCAATTCTTTGGATCAGCATGTTTCTTGGTGAGGTCAGAAATTGGTGCGATCAATCTGGAAAAATTTTGGATAAAGCGTCAATAATGATTTAAAAAACCAAGGAAAAACTGAACTGCAGTAAGGTCAGCAAGTTAAACCCACTCCAAGATTGCTTTGATAATCGGCACCAGCTGACAGGAGTGCCAGATATTTAAGGGGGAACATAGTCAATTGTAGGCTGCAGGAGAGCCCACCATTAACAGTATAGGCTGGCATCCAGGTTGCTAAGCAATGACCTGTACGCACAGCTAACAGCCGTAGCGTGCGGTGGGCGGGAATGACATCACCGCTGGGGAAAAGACCAGCCGCCGGGAGTTTTTACATACAGTTGTTTTTTTTATAGTTCCCCCTGATTAATAAATGGAGCTCATAGTTTTCTAAGCATGTTTTGTTAGTCCATTGAAAAAAATTTGTCTGTGACATTGTAATATTGATGCATAATGAATCTTAATAACTGACTAGAACATTCTAAATGAACAAGAACATAGAAAATGAAGAGGTATACAGATAATTAATTAATGAATTTGGATACCAGTGTCTTTGTGTGTGTCCTTCAAACTGCATTTGTAAAGGCTCCTGAAACTACATACAGGGGGTTAATAAGTTATTTGTACTTGGATTTCAAAAAGGGGGCATACTTGGATTTCAAAAAGGGGGCATAATTTATTAATTAGAATTGAGAGGACTATAACTTTGGAAGTAGGTGGCGGCAACAAGCAGGAGGGGAACAGCAGTTGTAAAAGGTGTACATCAACAGGACAGGCAACCCCTGTCTAAAGCGCCCCCCAGGTAGGGGTCAGAAACCGGGTACTAGCCCCCTTCAACGTGCATGCGACCAGCAGCAGAAAAGGGGAACCCGCCGCATGGCTTGGCCTCCTTTCAATAATCGAGGAGTGTACCTACTCCTACCAAAAACCCCATCCCCTGAATAATGCTGCTGTTCTCCACCGCTACTGCCACCGCGTGATACCCTCAAGTAACCCCGCCCGCCAACCTAACTATGTCCTAACACAATCAACAGATATTTTGTAAATAAAACCATTCCTTGCTCAAAAAGGTGCACCACATCGCTTCTAAATAATTCAGTTTTATTGCGATGAATGTCTGGATGATAAATAACGTTACCACCGATGACATAGACAAATTTAGTGAGGGACTGGTTGATCTTTTTCCTGGCTTCCTTGTAGGATAACCACTTCCCCACGCTTGCTGGTATTTCCGAAGCGTGGCCAGGGCCAGGGAGATCTCAGCCAAATACCTCAAGCTGGCCACACAATCTGCCAGAGATGAGATGGGCATGACAAGCCTGACGCTTGGCCTTGCGACGCCAGCTCCCTGAACCTGAGCCAAGTTGTCGCACCAGAATAAAATATCTCTATCCTTTAGAGCCAAAGCCCATAATTCCACTGCTACGACAATTGGGAACAACTCCAGTGCCAGCAAATTGGCCGTGAGCCCCAAACCAAACCAATCAGGAGGCCAAGGAGAGTCAAACCACTCTTCTTAGATATAGGCTCCGAAGATTAACGCTCCTGATGCATCCGTGAACCACTCCAGTTTCACGGTTTGATGCCACAGAGGCAAGCCAGATTCTGGTCCCGTTGAAGTCAGCCAGGAATTACAACCAAACATGCATATCATCCATGATGCCCGCCAACAGATGAACAAAATGATGCGGACAATTGACTCCAGCAGTGGCCCTTTCCAGTAGCCTGCAGAATATTCTCCCCATGGGAATAACCTTGCACCCTTCAAGAGCCTCAGCAGAAATTGCACTTTCTTAAGCAGGGAGCGCCGGCACAAACGCAAATCGCCTAAAACGGATCGCAGTTTTTCAATATTTTCAACGGTAAGACGACAGGAACCCTTCACTGTGTCAATTTCAATACCCAAATACGATAGACAAGTGGTAGGACCCTTCCACGACTGGAACCCCGAAATGCCAAAAGAGAGCTTCGGCTGGGAAAAAAGCTCCAGCGCAAACATCCGTACCCGCCGGACCGTCGAAAAGGAAATTGTCGAGATAGTACACCATTGAAGAATGCCCAGCTCCCACCGACACTGACCAGTGCAAGAAAGAGATAAACTTCTCAAACAGTGCACAGGAAATCGCACAGCCCATAGGCAGGCAGCAATCAACGAAATCAACCCCTCCGGCAACCTGAAACCTGAAATAAATCTGAAGGAGTCAGGGTGCAGCGGAAGGAGACGAAAAGTCGATTACCGTCCCAGGACCGTAAGCCAGCATGATACTGACTGCCTCCGCAAATGATTGGTAACGCACCCAACATTCCGCCAGGTCGATAGCATCATTTACCGACAAACCATCAGGGTAGGACAAATGCTGATCCAAGCAGAACTTTCCTGCTGACTTCTTGGGAACCACACCTAATGGGGACAAAATTAGTTCCTGGAGCGGCAGAAAGGGAAAAGCACTGAAACGCACCTCCTCCGTGACCTTTGTTAGAACAACTGCGGGCAAAAGCTTGGCCGAATACAAATTACGCTTACCACCTAAAATAACTTGTCCCCTAATGGGCAGCCTAAAACCTTCAGTAAACCCGTTACACAATAAGGATGCCACTTGGCGATCCGGGTAAACCTCCAACCATGGACACATAGCTCCTATTTTAATTAAGGATGGCACTCTGCCCAATTGCACTGGCTGGGGGGGGGAGGAAGGGCCCTCTGTCCTGAACCAGGTGGCCGGGATTGTAAGGCTCTAGGGGAATTATAATCTTTTGTGGGGTGGGAGCCACCACAGCGCGAACATGTGTGACGATATTTACATCCCACCCCCCTTGTGCATCTCCTGTTATTATAGGTAAAGCACTTTCCCCTACTCGGATTAAAGGGCTGGGCCCGAAAGGACAACTGACCCTCCCATACCCCCTGACCATCAAAACCCTTTTTGGGAGACCCGCAGCCACAGCGCCATATCATGGGAGCCGAAGCAATACTCTTCCGGTCATCACATTTTTCCCTAAATTATTCATCATACTGCAACGATAACCCCGCCTGCGCCGTGGCATGCCTATCCTGAATAACATACAGGTACTTTCAAACATCCATAAGTTCATAGGGTCTGCGCACCAAATAACAAATTGTGAAAACTACAAAACCGCCTAACCAATTCACAAAAGTCTTGTAGTTTTCCTCACCAATGGCCCCTTTGCCTTAGCAGCTGCAAGGCCCTTTTTCACCTCATAAGTAATGCAGAACATATTGATGTATTGTCCCCTATTAATGCATTCCTTTGAGGAAGCTCTAATGTCCCATGACATCTCCATGATGTCGCACAGCACCGGGAGCGGACCAGAACCGTTACGAGTACCTGCATGCGCTGAAGTGCTGGGCTTTTTTGCAGTAGCTTTCTTGCCCAGTGTCTTTTTTAGCAGTTTCATGACTTTGCTTGGGCACCATTGTGAATCGGACAAGTCATCTCTAGAACTAACTGTCCCAACAGAAGCACCTTCACCCCTAGACAATTGTAACTCACCGCCATCTATGTCTTCTCTGGATCCTTCCGCAGCTTGCGCGGCTGACATTGAAACTTGACCTGGAGGATCCACTGCTCTTCATCAGGAGCCACAGTCCTAGAATCGTTCTAGGATATAGGCAGAATACCTGGAAGACAGACAATATTAGCATTCCCAGTGATAGACCCAGTGTCCGCAGGCACCCCAGAAACCACTGCCAAGGGCGTTGGCACAGGGAAATTCAAAACAGCCTGCACAGCATTGGCCACACCAGCAAGGAACTGATAAGGATAAGGTACCGGCATAAAAGGATACTGCGAGTTAGCCGGCATCGACGATGCTGATGTCTGTGTGCCAGGGGACTTGCATGAAAAAGGGCGTGGTACACAAAGGCTGAACCAGAGTAACCAGGTGCCATAACACCACTAGTTTGTGGAAAGTCAGGGGACATAGCAGAAGCAGAAGAGGCCATTGGATCCGCAGATGCTGAAACACCAACGCTATTGCCAGAAAACAAAGATCCTGCTGGGCTGGCTGAAGCAGTGGAACCTGCTGGAAATTGCATGAAGCTGCCCAAAGGGGTGTCAGGGATGATGCTAGGAGAGGATTGCCTCAAATGCGGCTGCTGTGGCGATCCACCAGAAAGAGAGCCTGCCCTTGCACCTGTAAGCCCAGCAGCACCAGAACCACCCCCATGGGACACCCTGCCCCTCCCCACACCATTCCCGCTGCGGGCACCCCCCTGAGTCCTGCGACCCTGGGGAGCCTGCACTGTGGGGAATGCCCCAAGCGACACGCTGCGGGAGGAAGCACCGACTCTGCCACCTGTCGGCCTCCCATCCGCGGATGCCCCACCAGAGGCACTACCCTGAAGTTGGTGGAGTGGGAGAGATCCCCGTTGGGATGCCCACTGCTGACTCCGGCCTCGCATCCTGCGAGCCCCAGAGTCAGGCTCACTCATTCCGGCCGGTGCTGGAGGCAAGATGGCGGCCCCCATCCCCACTTCTGGCCCAGCCACCCGGCGGTGACCTGAACCAGAAGTGCCTTCTGGCGCAGAGTCATCCGTCGCCTCAAGCAGCTGCAGGGGAATGGAGCAGGACCGGACCGAGTGCGCCATCACCAAGTACATAGAAAGGTGAGAGAAAAGGTAAGAGAGAGAGTGAAACTAGGAATATTTATATATTACGTTTTGGTGTTTTTTTTATTAAGAGTGAAACAAGGAGAAAACAGCAGAGGGAACAGAAAAGGATAACGAGAAAAGAAGAGAGTAGGAAAAAACAAAGTCAAAGACAGGTACAATATACAATTTTCACAAACAACTCAGCCTTCCAGGAAAAAACAGCCATGAAGAATGCAGACCCAAAATGGCTGACACTAATATACCCCTTAACAACCCCGCCCTAAGCCCATTCACCCTTTGCTTTTCTATTGGCTACCCATCAGGACACTAACTGGTTGTGTAGGAAAAGCAGGGCAGCATGCAGTCGAGGAGCTTATATGTCCTCTTGCGTAGGGCAGCATTCGGTTCTATTATCTCAAGCATGTTTAATTGGTTCTACTTTGTTAGCCTCTACTACCTCAAATAGGAGTTTATTCCACTTATCAATTACCTTCTCAGTGAAGTACCTTTTCACACATTTCCTGTAAACCTACCATCCTCCATATTCTACACATGTCCTTGTGTTCTAATTATATACCTCTTAATTTAAAACATTTCACTCTCCTTTACCTGGTTACAACCCTTGATATATTCGAAATTGCTATCACATCCTCCTTTGCCATTCTCTGCTCCAACCTACACATGTTTAGTTCCTGTAGTCTTTCTCGGTATGTTTTTTTCACGCTGTGTATTATTTTAGTTGTTCTTCTTTGCACAGACTCCAGAACTGAACACAGTATTCTAGATGAGGCTGAACCAAAGACGTATGAAGTGCCATCACTACTTCTCTATTTTTGCTACTAATTACTCTCCCTATGCAACCAAGCATCTGATTTTCCCTTCTCAATACATGTTTATAGTGCTTGGCTACCTTTAAGTCAAATGAAATTGTGACACCTAGATCCCTTTCCTCCTTATTACTTTCTATTGTAGTGCCATTAATGATATATTGAGCTTTTGAAGTTTTGTGCCCCACTTAGCATTTTTTGGCAATAAACTGCAGTTAACACACTGATTACCATTCATTTGGTCTAGCTAAATCATCACTGACCACTCAATTTGTTTACCCCTTCCATTGCTGTTATTAATTAACTTTTTAAATTATCCCACTGTTCTTGCACTACTTTTATGTGCTTCCAAATAATCATTTTCCCGTTTCTACAAAACAAGCCTTCCCAAAATCTTTGCTGTGATGTGATGCGTGTCTCTCTCTGTCTTAGTACTAAACCATTATGCTTAATGATCAGTGAATTCTGTAAGTACCAAATTTAATAATATCTCTTTGCAAGTGAGATTTCTCACTAATTGCTTAAAGTACATTTCCAGTAATTAAACGTCCCGACTTCTAATGGACTTGCAGAAGACTCACCCCGTTTTTTTGTCAGATAGATTAAAATCTCTCATGATTATTGCCTTCCAATTTTAGCGATCACTTGCAATGACATTGTCCATTTCCTCATCTTGCCCTGTGGTCTATATATCACTCTAGTACAAGGAATAACCTCCTACGTTTCTATGGTTACCCAAAGAGCCTCTAATACACCCACTCTCATTTTACTACTCTATCCTTCCTAAATAAATGATATGCCAATATAAGTTGGTCCCAGTCCTGATTATCTTTGTACCTTGAGCAGTGATATTGGGTCCGATCCTTGGCTACGTCCGAGAGGGGAATTATGTACAGCTCGTCCGTAATTCCCCTTATTTGAAGGTTGTGCGCATGCACACAACTTTCTTACATCGCTGTAAGGGTCAGCGTACGTAACAAATGTTCCGTACGTCGGCTCTTACGAAAAGGGGGCTTTCCCCTCATTAATCATGACGTATCTCCGCTGTGAAGGTGGAGATAGACATGCTAATGAGGGGATGGGTATACCCTCCAACATTTCTTACAGAAAAATTGGTACACCTGGGGGGTGCGTCCATAAAGGGGGCATGGCTTGTCCAGAAAGGGGAGGGGCTTTCATCTCTTTATTTTACACCTTGTTATATGAGCATAGAATCCAAAGTCATAATTTCACTGGGTCCCCTCAATATCCCCACTGTCTCTTCTTCCCGCCAGTATCCAAAATCATCATGTCACTGGGCCCCCTCAATATCCCCAATGTCTCTGTTCGGATTGTACTGCAACTTTATTATTATGGATCATATAAGTTCAGAACACATAGGTAGGATTGCACGGTGTAATGTGATTTTAATGTATTAGATAGGAAGATGAAATACACTTTGTGATGATTATGCACTGTCACTTTATTAAATTAAACATGGCATTATTTATGTATTTATTTCTATGTAAATGTAAGTAGGAATATATATAATATACCAATAGGATTTTTTGCACTTTATTGTACAGTAAGATTATACACCAGATAGGAATACATAATTCACTTTATTGTATATATATTGGACATATGTAACGTTCAAATTGTCACTTTTGTATGGTCACCTTATTTGTATATGTAACGCTCTAATTTTGCACAAACTGGGTACTATGTAAAGGATGGTTATACTTTGTATAATGCTGTATGTACAGTGTGATGGCCCCTTTAAGAAGTAGGCATATCAGGAACATCGATTCAAATTATATTGGATAAAGTTTAATTACCATCCTGGGAGTAAAAGATACTAGTGCCAGTGGTAGAAATTGGATTTTAGAAGGAAAAGGTTTTTTAGTGAAATGGTCAGATTAGCATAAAAGACCATAGCGGAGCAGCGGCTCTGCTGCAGTCTAAACAGAAAGAAAGTGCCAGGCGCTAAACAGACCACAGAGGATCCTAGGTAAGTATGGGGGAGTTTTCTGGCTGACCACCGACTGTGCCATTATCAGCCGACTGCAGCCTCTTCTGCCGGTACGGACCGATTATAAACGGTACTGTACCGGCTAAATCTGTACAGTTGGAGGGTATGGATGGGGCGGGGGAAGCCCCATTACGATCAGGTATGAGGCCATAAGGCCGCATACCTGATCGTAAAAGTTAAGGTAGGATTACTAAGTTAAGATTTACTACTGAGAGCCAGGAGAGCAGGGGGCGTGCACTCCTAGCTCCGAATATGACCGTAAAGACCTCAAACGTCCGCAAAGCGCCCCTAGGTCTGAATCCGACCCAATATTATTTAATTCACTGCCACTCTAATAAGGCACTCAAACTGCTCTCTTTGAATTTCAGATCCCTTTGGGTGAAAGCTATCTCTTTTGTATAGATTTCTGTTTTGTCAGATGGTATGGCTATGTTTTTTGTGAAAATGAACATAAAATATGACCACAAAAGCTCAGAGATACTATAATGGCTTTGGGTGTAGGGTATCCTGGGTAATTCTGGCTGACCAGTCAGAGCTTAGCTAGGAAACAATTAATAGGATGGTGACCAGGACTATATTTGAAACTTATGTTTTATTGAAACTAATACCTTCTGTGTGCCTGAATACTGTAGGATAGGATTGGCATGTGTCATAAAACCCATTTTACACCAATCATCTGATTGCCACCAATGCTATAACTTAAAACTGTAAAACAAAGTTTTTCTTAGTAAATTTGTTTTTCAGGCATTTTAAAGGCAGTAAAAAGACTTTAAATGTTACTAGCCTTGAAATATAAATGGAAAAAAACTGGAGGTTAAGGTTACTAAATATGCTACTATGAGCTTCAGATCATTTTCCCTTAATATTTCAATTACCAAGTGTACCGTGTCCAAGTCTAATTGTTTATGGTTAGATAAAAGCAGAGAGACTACTGGCTTTTACACTGCTGGTTAACCACAAATTGCAGACTTAGTGAATAACTTAGAAAGAGCTCTTAAGATGGCCTTCAAAGACAGGGCAACAGTACCAAGCTTTATTGTTTAGTGACACATTTACACACTAAAACTGATGGTAATGCAGTCGTTTCATATTAATTCTGGCTTGAAAGGCAAAACACTACTTTCTTACATATGTACAATAAAAAAGCATAAATATGAGGTTTAAAAGCTGGCATGTCACCAGATCCTATATATTTAAAGTACAATATAGTGTTTTGTGCAAAAATAGATTTCCTGCAGAACCCAATTTATTGTGGAGTGAACACATCATTCAGCTGTCTATACTTTGTTATAGGAAAGCTTCCTGTAGTCTTCATAGCAGTTTTAATGGTCAAGAAATGAGCACTGTAGTCTTATTGCCCATTTCAGTTTCCCAGTGACTGCTGGCTTTCAGCTTAGAACAGTCTCCAGTGAGTGCATGGGAGTGCATGACTGTGACCCATGGGTATTTTGGGTTTGCTGGATAGAGTGGGGATGTTCCAATAGCGGTGCTTCGATGTGCACATGCACAGAACACATCTTAGTGGTCGAAAGATTCTAAAGTGTGTCCTATGTTTTCCCATCCTATGTTAAATCATCTGCTATGGTTTAAAAAAAAACAGCCTCCTTTTGACATTCTTAGAAAATGTGAAACTACCAGTTCAAATGCCACAAACATGTTTAAGATACAGCCTACAATAGATCTGAGAAAATATTGCTGTTCAAACTTGGTTTCATGAAAGCTGAAAGCATGCATGTTCATAGTTTTCCTTCACAGGCTGTCTTTGCTGTTATGTTAAAATTAGTAAAATTAGTGGGTTGAATCCAGAGATCCAAGTTTTTTTTCCCACAGCTTTTGTGGGTTTTTTATTCAGATTGCTGACACTATTTTTCATACTGTTCATGTTCACGTATCTGTGAAACTGATTGGAGTGTTCCCTTTCTGTGCTCATGATTGAATATGAAACTTAAGATAGGTCCCAGTTGCCGGAAGCAATAGTACAAATGTCTAGAAAGTGCAACCCAGTACTTGCTGGTATCAGGAATCAGATTGCATGAAAAACAAAGTAAAATGTGACCAATTATAGTCAAATGCATTTTTTTTTGTATGTTTTATTTTATACAGCAAACATTACTGTATTCTAAGTTCAGATTTCAGGATTTTCCATTCCAGGATAAACTAAGACTCATTGTTTTGTTTTTTGTTTTTTAAAAGTAGCCTAAACTTGACCATGGCTTGATTGCCATTGACTTTTTTGGGGTTAATCAAATTTTGCATTTTCCCTGCAATCTTTTAAAATAAAGGTACAGATTCAACAAGCCAGCTTGAGAAAAATTTTGTTCATATGTAAATGAGTTATATTATTTTGTTTATATTATTACATGTGGAAAAACTATTTTATATTTATAAATATGATAATTAAAACAAATACTTTTTTTTACCCAAAATTGCATATTAGACTAGATTCTAGTGCTAGGTAATGCAAATAGCAGAAAGGCAAATAGAGGTATCAGTTATATAAATGGCAAAAATCATCAGGGTGAGCTATTATAAAGAAAAATCAGAAAAAACAGCGTGAAACTTGAGTAGACTTTTAACTGGCACAAACACAATGTCTTAGTGAATGAACACTATAACAGGCAATGAGTCAATGGTGCAAACAGCCTTAAAATGCATCAGAGACATATCAGTGGATCAATCAGCTCTCTCAGTATATGTAAATTCTAAGCATCTGAGAACCACTGAAGTCAGATGGTTGTCATGGAAACCAGTCTGAAAACATTAAACTATTATAGATACAATGGATCACTTGAATCTTCCACCATTTATATTCCAATCCTTGTTCCTAATCCTTAGAACTCTAATTTCCACTAACTCTAGCATGATTTATAGAATCGTTTTCTGCTGTCCCTTTGTAATGGGACAGTAATGAAGGGCCTGATTCAGAGATGCGATTTCCACGGCACTTAGGAGCGTATATTTAAGATCCTAGAAAATTCGCAAAACTGCGCATGCGTAGTAATAGTGCAACGCCGTTAACGTAGCGGTTAGGAGCGTAAGTTCGCTAAGAGCGTAGGTTTGAATCGCACGCAAGCACTTAAGATCTTAAGTGCAGCGAATCTTTAAGATCTTAAGGATTTGCATGGAAATGGGCGGGGGGAGGCAGGGAAATGAGGGAAAGTGGGCGCGGGCTGACACTTAGGATCTTAAATGAACGCTCCCACGTCAGTTAAGATCCCAAATGACAGCGTATAGTTAAGGCAAGTCAATGGTGGTCTAAGTTTAAGATCCACCGCTGTTTGCAAGGGGAGTGTCTGGTTTTGCAGTGGGCTGGAACCTGCTAAGATCTTAGCAAAGGTGCGTATATTTGCGATCTTTTCGCAATCGCATCTCTGAATCAGCCCCGAAGTCTCTGGGTTATTGACAAAACTTTTTTTTTTACCAAAAGGGGAATGTCCTACACTATAAAACACACCTAACTTCTAAATGCTGCAGGTGTCTGCTCTTCACAAGCCATGAATCCTAATATAATGGCTGTTTTTGTGGCACCTCACTGAAACGTCTCTAGGAAATGGCACTCCTATTATGTGATGAAAAAGAAGCACAGGTTCTTAACACTCTGAACTTACAGTTGAAGAAAATGAAATAATAGATTTACAATGTACGGTAGATGTGTTGTAATGAGAGCTGTTGTAAATCCCTCTAGACTGTTTAAGCTGCACTCAAGAAGTCAATGAACAGCGGGGTTCTGACAGCTTTCGCTGATCAAACATTACATTTTATGCTCTTGTTTTATTATTTCAGGATCTCAGGCTTCATTCCAACCCTAAATTGTCTTTTTTATTTGGCTTTCCGTTCATTCTTATAGTTTCCATAAAGCCCCTAATAACTATTTTTACTTTTTGTTCCTGGCACTCTCAAAAAGCTAAATACTAGTTTGAATTTTAGGAAAAGAATAGGTACCCATTGCCCTTTTATTTTAAGCGATGTATCCCCAGATCACACTTGTTCTAGGGAATTTGTTGATTCATATAACTTTATTTAATGTATGTTGGGCCTCGCTTTGGGCATCTGCCGCCCCTTGGGATGTCCTAGGGCAGGTTAGTAGATCATTTTGTAGTGGCTGATAAACACTCCCCAAAATGCCTAATCCTGTGAGCAGATCCATCTGCAATGCATATTAAAGAGGTTCTAGTAGGATGCAGTCTTGAGTGACAAGGTGCATATGGCATATTTTTGTCAAACCTGCCCCATAGTGTAAGATGTGTCTTTATTCAGCCAGGCTGAGCAAGGACATATCGATATATAAGGGCTTGATTCAGAGAACCGTCCGCGAAAAGTTTGCAAATATTCGTAGCAAGGTAACATCCATGACACTCCCCTCAATCAGACGGGGCACGGTGACTTACGAGTGCCTCGACCCACCCGTACATTTTAGTGTGCCGTTCCGTGCGTATCTACCTAACCGCGCCTTCACCTCGCCCTCAAATGGTCATTTAAATGCCTCCCCCCACCCACTTACACGCATCTTTCTCCGGACGGATTATAAACACGCCCCTCCGCTGTACATGATTTTACCACAATATAACTTACAATAGACTAGGGGCCAGATTTACTAAGCTATTCCTGGAGCCAAATTTACTAAGCTGCGGATTTGGAAAAGTGGAGATGTTGCCTATAGCAACCAATCATATTCTAAATCTCATTTAACTATTACAAACTAGAGAATGTCAGCTAGAATTTGATTGGCTGCTATAGGCAACATCTCCACTTTTCCAAATCCACAGCTTAGTAAATTTGGCTCCAGGAATAGCTTAGTAAATCTGGCCCCTAGTCTATTGTAAGTTATATTGTGGTAAAATCATGTACAGCGGAGGGGCGTGTTTATAATCCGTCCGGAGAAAGATGCGTGTAAGTGGGTGGGGGGGGGCATTTAAATGACCATTTGAGGGCGAGGTGAAGGCGCGGTTAGGTAGATACGCACGGAACGGCACACTAAAATGTACGGGTGGGTCGAGGCACTCGTAAGTCACCGTGCCCCGTCTGATTGAGGGGAGTGTCATGGATGTTACCTTGCTACGAATATTTGCAAACTTTTCGCGGACGGTTCTCTGAATCAAGCCCTTATATATCGATATGTCCTCGCTCAGCCTGGCTGAATAAAGACACATCTTACACTATGGGGCAGGTTTGACAAAAATATGCCATATGCACCTTGTCACTCAAGACTGCATCCTACTAGAACCTCTTTAATATGCATTGCAGATGGATCTGCTCACAGGATTAGGCATTTTGGGGAGTGTTTACCAACCACTACAAAATGATCTACTAACCTGCCCTAGGACATCCCAAGGGGTGGCAGATGCCCAAAGCCAGGCCCAACATACATTAAATAAAGTTATATGAATCAACAAATTCCCTAGAACAAGTGTGATCTGGGGATACATCGCTTAAAATAAAAGGGCAATGGGTACCTATTCTTTTCCTAAAATTCAAACTAGTATTTAGCTTTTTGAGAGTGCCAGGAACAAAAAGTAAAAATAGTTATTAGGGGCTTTATGGAAACTATAAGAATGAACGGAAAGCCAAATAAAAAAGACAATTTAGGGTTGGAATGAAGCCTGAGATCCTGAAATAATAAAACAAGAGCATAAAATGTAATGTTTGATCAGCGAAAGCTGTCAGAACCCCGCTGTTCATTGACTTCTTGAGTGCAGCTTAAACAGTCTAGAGGGATTTACAACAGCTCTCATTACAACACATCTACCGTACATTGTAAATCTATCATTTCATTTTCTTCAACTATAAGTTCAGAGTGTTAAGAACCTGTGCTTCTTTTTCATCACATAATAGGAGTGCCATTTCCTATAGACGTTTCAGTGAGGTGCCACAAAAACAGCCATTATATTAGGATTCATGGCTTGTGAAGAGCAGACACCTGCAGCATTTAGAAGTTAGGTGTGTTTTATAGTGTAGGACATTCCCCTTTTGGTAAAAAAAAAAGTTTTGTCAATAACCCAGAGACTTCGGGGCTGATTCAGAGATGCGATTGCGAAAAGATCGCAAATATACGCACCTTTGCTAAGATCTTAGCAGGTTCCAGCCCACTGCAAAACCAGACCCTCCCCTTGCAAACAGCGGTGGATCTTAAACTTAGACCACCATTGACTTGCCTTAACTATACGCTGTCATTTGGGATCTTAAGTGACGTGGGAGCGTTCATTTAAGATCCTAAGTGTCAGCCCGCGCCCACTTTCCCTCATTTCCCTGCCTCCCCCCGCCCATTTCCATGCAAATCCTTAAGATCTTAAAGATTCGCAGCACTTAAGATCTTAAGTGCTTGCGATCGATTCAAACTTACGCTCTTAGCGAATTTACGCTCCTAACCGCTACGTACATGGCGTTGCACTATTACTACGCATGCGCAGTAATGCGAATTTTCTAGGATCTTAAATATACGCACCTAAGTGCCGTGGAAATCGCATCTCTGAATCAGCCCCAAAATGTTTTGGTTTGTTTCCGATTAACTGCAAGAGTGCTGGGGTGTCTTTTTTTTATCTGTGTAAATTCCTCATACCTTGATACCTTGCACCACTATTAACTTATAAATTGATTTGAACAACCTCCTTTTTGTGTG
>WWET01000093.1:1079269-1091033 GCA_011038615.1 Limnodynastes dumerilii | reverse complement strand
GGGCTGCAGTCCTTAATAGTCCTGTAGGTGCCACAGGCCAAAATAAGATAAGAGGTTTGTTGTAGGTATTTAAGGTCTGCACCTAGGTCAGATAAATAATTTCTATAGTCTTTGTAAGACAATAAGGTGTTTGAAGTGGCACTAGTAGGTCCTTAGTAGTCCTCAATTAGATTTGTAAGGCAGGGAGACAAAAGAAAAAGAGAGAGGAACGGACCATAGTGCATTAAAAGTGATAATACTTTACTTCAATAAACATTAAAAGGTATTCAGCGTACCAGATAAAGGATGATAAAAAGCATGATAATAAATATAGCAATGAGCCAGTCCTACTATGCGCCGGATATGCCCGCAACTGCCGCCCGCTGTCACCGATCCACTCAGTGGCTGCGATTAGGAGAAGAAAGCTGTCCTCGGCTGTGGATGCTGCTCAGGTAATTGTTGGAATCGTCAACCAACGCGTTTCATCTGGGGCATAAGTCATCCTTTATCTGGTACGCTGAATACCTTTTACTTTTCTTACCCAGTATCTAACCATGATCTTCTATATTTAATAAAATAAAATAAAAGTCAGAGAATTAGTTACAAATATCTACAGGCACATGATAAGCTGCCAGCCACTTACAAGGCTTCTCTGTTTGGTGGTCCTAACTCTAAAAAAGAGACCTGTTCATCTGCGCTTGCGACACAAAAAACAAGACATGGCCTGGCACTCTAGCCATTACTCAGTTACTAACCATGATCTTCTATCTTTAAAATAAAAGTCAGAGAATTAGTTACAAATATCTACAGGCACATGATAAGCTGCCAGCCACTTACAAGGCTTCTCTGTTTGGTGGTCCTAACTCTAAAAAAGAGACCTGTTCAGCCGATCTGCGCTTGCATCGGGCAGATGTTGCTCGGCGTAATCATTGTTTATCTGTGCTCTGGATCGTGCGTCCATAACTACTGCGTAGTAGTTACGGAAGGTAGGCGGGGGAGGGAAATTAGTTTGGAGGGGCAGGGTTAGAGGCATCACGCTTCTGTCCTGGCGTAATTACACACGGTTACGTCGGCTGAAGTTAGGATAGCTATCAGCCGTAATTACACCAGGACAGGGGGAGTGTCAGGCGGAGTGCATAGTAGCGACGCTTGCCGTAAGTACGCAAAATGGCACAGCGTGGCTCTGAATCAGGCCCATGTCCCTAAGATTCCTCCATCTCATATGTCCAGCCTGTAAAGAGCATTTATTGAAAGTTTTCAGGGAAGCATCCGTTGGAATTATTGACAAAGGGACCTTGCAGCAGGTTTGCAGAAAAAAACTGTGATTGAAAAGTGATTGAAACCTGTTACCCATGGCAACTTCCGTTCAAACTTGTCTTTATTAGATGTAGACTTCAGTAATTCAGAGCGTGGAACTAAATCAACTTTATTTCTTTCTCCTGCTAAGCATTGTGAACTGTGCCTTCTTCTGGAAAAGAATGTGTGCATTGGATCGTAACGAGTCATCATTTATACATTTACCCCGTTTCAACTGTTTATCTTAAAAACCTCTTATAGGTGCTGGTATGTGATGACTTTTTGCATGGAGAATGGTATTTTTATCTGTTGATTTTGAGTACATTGTTGTACTCAATGTGTCAGTTTTTTTAATAATGCAAACATCCAGTAATTGTACTTCTAGTGGACTTTGATGGTAAGTCATCATGGACTTTGATGGTGCCATTATCATAGAGTTTAATTTATCTTTGGTCCCCACCTAGATCATAAAGATGTCATAAATATATCTATAAAACAGTCTGATCTTATTGCTGTAGCAGGGGTTGTTCATAAACATCATTTTTTCAATGTCAAACATAAAGTATTTGGAATAAGAAGGGGCCAAATTCGACCCCATGGCACAACCATGGCATTTTAGATAGACGGTCCCATCAAACATAGAAAAATGGGAGCTAAAAGTAAGGGGTAGCTAAATCTATATAAAAATGATTAAATTATTAAACATGTATGCTAGACTCCCGTACAGACGTTATGTATAAAGAGAATATCAATGACATGTTGACACACCTTTGAATAATAATATTCTTATTTGTATTTTTATTCTTTTTTATTGTAATAAAGTTTATATTTTTTATTTATACTCGGATACTTTTAAAATTGTATTTGATGTAAGTAAATCTTACCAAAGAGTATTGTATAACTATAGTGCCTTTAAGCAATCACAGCTTTTAGAAAAACTATCATACACTTGCAATAATTAATGAAGCTGTTGGAAACTTTTTGCATAAAGGTGTGATAAAAAGAGACTACTAGCATTCTCTATGTACAGAACTCTCCCAGTTGAAACCATTCTAGTAGCAGAGAAATGTGTAAGAGCTGATATTTAAATGTTTCCTGCAGATTATTTTATTTGGAGCATTAAATAAGAAAGCTACAACTTGTCTGATAATAAGAACTTTTTTCTAGCTGACATAAATCTATAACATCGGTGCCTAAAATGAACAATAGTTGGTGTATGTGGAGTGCTTCTTATACTGGGCAAAGAGAGGAAGGCAATCTATGCATATGGCTTATAGCAAAGGTATTCCATCTTAAAATTGCTGTGCTAGCTTTTGAAAAGATACTTACTTGAGAAGTGTCTTTGAAAAGTAATCTTTGAAAAGATACTTACTCTGCTAGCTTTTGAAAAGATACGCACCTGAGAAGTGACTGGTTCTTAGGAAAATCCGGCCCAAAATCTTTTTGTGAGTCATCTAGTTGTATACTCTATATATTGTATTCCTTTATATCAAAAGTTTCCTTCCTAGGAGATGACACGACAGTTAAAGATACCTATTGGTTTTGAAGGAAGCCATGAGGAATCAAGTTATGTACCAAGGGCTAGATCCAGACTTAAGTAAGTGCTTGAAATTAGTTACTCCTGGGATAAACCATGTTGATTGCAGGGGAGCCATATTTCATCTGCTTAAACATTATTAGAGTTGAGAGGTGATGTTTCCTATCCCAAGTCTAAATAACAGTGTGATAGTAAAGCTGGTCAGTATTTGGGCCTGATTCAGAGGCTGAAAATAAGAACTTAAAGTTACACCTGGGCAAAACCATGTTGATTTCAAGGGGTGTCAAGTTAATTTTATTCTATGCATGCAGGGAGAATGCTTTGCTTTTACTTATTGCACACAGATACCTGATCAGCTTCACTTTTAATTTGAAAAGATACTTACTGTGCTAGCTTTTAAAAAGATACGCACCTGAGAAGTGACTGGTTCTTAGGCAAATCCCGCCCAAAATCTTTTTGTGAGTCATCTAGTTGTATACTCTATATATTGTATTCCTTTATATCAAAAGTTTCCTTCCTAGGAGATGACACCACAGTTAAAGATACCTATTGGTTTTGAAGGAAGCTATGAGGAATCAAGTTATGCACCAAGGGCTGGATCCAGACTTAAGTAAGTGCTTGAAATTAGTTACTCCTGGGCTAAACCATGTTGATTGCAGGGGAGTCATATTTCATCTGTTTAAACATTATTAGAGTTGAGAGGTAATGTTTCCTATCCCAAGTCTAAATAACAGTGTGATAGTAAAGCTGGTCAGTATTTGTGTTTAGTAAGCAATTCAAAGATATATGCAAAGAATACAATTAACTTGACTCCCCCTGCAATCAACATGGTTTAGCACAGAAGTAACTAATTTCAAGCACTTACTTAAGTCTGGATCCAGCCCCAAATGAGTAAAATGGTTGTGCACCAAATGATCTTCAAGCTTTTTGAAAATCACCTTGGGAGTCACCCCAATAAGGGGTTTAAGCTTACTGTCCAAACTTAAAATTTGGTAATTCCTCTGTTATAATGTGTTTTAGGTTATATGCCAAGGAATTATATTGTGTGATAAATAAAGGAACCTCCACAAAGTTATTTTGTTGTCTCTTATCTTTTTTCTGGACTACTCTAATAGGGAAGATCTTATACATATATGGATTTCCTTACACGTTTTATTGACAATTTGCAAAGGATATTTCTGTACCCCTCCCTCCTCCACCATCACCATGACATCCAAATAACATACTTTGTTGACTAGTGGCATAAGTGAATTCTAAATCAAAATCATTAGTGTTCTGATGTCAAATTAAATTTTGAATAGAACTTAAATACTCTTCACAAACAAAAATAAGATCATCAATGTATTTACCAAAGAGTACCAGATTTGCCTTAAAGGGACAATTAAAGATATACCTGTATATAAACTTGAATAGACCCATATGTAAGTTGGCATAACTGGGTTGAATCTGGCGCTTATTGCATTACAGACACTGATTATAATAATGACCATTAAAAATAAAAGCATTGTGTGCTAAAATAAGTAAAATACCTTCCAACAAAAAATCCCTAAGAAAAGCTGAACAAAGGAATTTTGATCTCTCCTGCACAGTACTCCTGCATTCGATCCAGTTGCTGTCAATTTTGACTTGTAAATCATATCAATTTCCTATTTCAAAGCTTCATATGGAAAGGGAAACAAGCTTGGATCAGCCACCGTCACAAAGTCTGTGTATCTGAAGATGCAGTGTGCACAGAGAGGAAGCTATTACATTGCAAGCACTACACTTCTGTTATAGAAACCCAGATCTCACCCCCACCCCAACCCTAACAAAGACCACCGTCCTTCCATTTATGTGTGGGGCCCCTGAGTCATAGGACTTCTCCGTATAAGGAAGCTAAATGGTCTGTTTAGGAAGGAGAAATAGCAGAAATATGAAGAAAATACCTGTTTTATTTCTTTCTCTCCTTTATGCCATTTGTAAAACCTAAGGGCTATAAAATCACTGATTTCTCAGTTTCCCTCAAATAATCTGCCCCAATCATTTTGTAAGGGGACAGCAAGGTAAACAAATAAACCCAAATTTGAGCCAAATTTTTAGTGGCCCATAACTAACAGCCCATTCTTAAAGGGTGGTTTTCAGCAAACCACTGGAGAATTTTAGAGTTTTAACATTATTTCACTGCTGATCCAGTGTATAGGCGGCTGCATTGCCATCAGGAGTTTTGTAATCAACAAAAGTATCCTCATTACTATGAAGTTATATCAGAGAATGCAAGAGATTCGAGGCCTATCGCATTGTACAGCCAACTAAGGTATAAAATAATTTACCTCAATGTAACATATTAAGTTATACAATCTAACATATTAAGTAAGTCACACAATCTAACATAATAATTAAGTCACACAATGTAATATTAATTAAGTTGCACTACCCCTCTATCATATTGTCCATGCTACCTATACCGCCGCCTATCTTCTTTATCATTATAACGCTGCCATACTAGCAATGATACTGCTCATACTATCACACTTCTCATACCATCAATCCCATTGCTCATCCAATTGATCCCTTTCCCACTATCATACTAGCAATCTCACTGCCCATAATATTGCACTGCCCATACCATCACACTGCGTATACAATTATTCACACACTGCCCATACCATTACACTACCATTACCATCACACTACCATTACCATCACACTGCCATTACCATCAAACTGCCCATATTATCATACTGACCATAATATCAATCAACAAAGCCCACTGTCCTCTCTGTTCTTTCTTATCTTTCAGTTACTTCCTTTCTTTTATTCAGTCTTCCTTTCTTCATGCCTTTCCTGTGTTCTCTGCTCCCCATCTTCTTCCTGTTGTCTCTTAATCTGTGTTGGTTATGACATTTGTGACATCATTACGCCCAGCACATCATTGCCGAGGAACCAGGGTGCTGTTTAAAGAGCACAGTACTCTGGTTCCACTGTTTAAAAGTATGAAGCGAGGCCGTGGACCAAGTGGGGACAAAAGTCCCCATTCTGTTTGGCTGGCTGGCTGGCTGCAAGCTGCACAGAAGTGGCCCTAAAACTACCAATGGCAGAGCACATGCCACCCTGTCCCCCAGCCCAGCCCATCTCTGTTTGCAGAAGTATGCACACATTGGGGCTGATAAAGAGTTTGGAGTATAAGCAAAGCCATGTTGTACTGCAAGGGGAGGCAAACTTTAAATGTTAAAAACAGAATGAGTTAAGAAGTGATATCTTCTTACTCAACTCTGAATTAATGTTTAAAAGTCAAGCTTTTTTAAGTACAATTTGCAAAAAGAAAACCAAATAATCTTAACTATTTGTATCCCTCACATTGCAGCATCGTTTGTTCAAGTGCAGATTTGCACATTTCAGTGCCGTTACTTCTTACTCTGGATCAGCTACTATGAATCATTTGATTTTCTCCAGTGACAGGGCAGGGAGATGATGGCAGAGACTTCACAAGTTATATAAGACCACTGGAGTAGTGTTTAACTTTGAGATTGCTTCACTAAAGGTATGGAAGTGTTGCCTTCTGGTGACAGTTAAGCAAAATAAGAATATACACAAGAATCATAGCCAACATTTTTACTATACAGTGAACTAATCTCACACATGGATATTTTTTGGGAAAGAAAATAATGAATTGTACTTGTCTGATATCACGGACTAACTTGGTTAAGTATCCACTCTGGGTTCCCGGGGAAGTGATAGGGTTTCAGCGTGGTGTTGGAAGCTAGAGGGTTTGATATATGATCTGCTTGTGTTAGTGGGCAAGGGTTAAGATACACAGTAAGGCTTGACTGGACTGGACAACACAAGCTTGACTGGACTGGACTAGGGAGGCTTGGCTAGACAAAACAAGCTTGACTGGACTTGACCAGGATTGGAATGGACCTGACTTGACTTAACCAGGAATGTATATGAACTGGAGAAAGACTTGACTTGACCTGGACTTGACCTGGACTTTACCTGGAATGGACTGGAGCAAGACTTGACTTGACCTGGACTGGACCAGAAATGGGCAGGACTGGAGCAAGGATTGCCCTGGAGTGGACTGGACCAGGAATGGACTAGACTTGACCTGGAGAGGATCAGGACTGGACTGGACTTGACTTTACCTGAACTGGACTAGTTATGGAAATGAACTGGAACAAAACTTGACTTGACCTGGACTGGGCCAGGAGAGATGAACTGGAACAGAACTTGACTTGACCTGGACTGGACCAGGAGATATGAACTGGAACAAGACTTGACCTGGACTGGACCAGGAAACATGAACTAGAAAAGACTTGACCTCGACTGGACCAGGACATGAACTGGAATAGGAAAAACAATCTGCAGACAGTTCACTACTGACTCGGAAAATCAGGCTGATTACTGCTGGCTGGCTCCTTTAGGAAGGAGGAATAGCAGAAATATGAAGAAAACACCTGTTTTCTTTGTATTTTATTTTGTTATTTCCTTTTTGCCATTTGTAAAAGCTAAGTACTGTAAAATTACTGATTTCTCAGTTTCCCTCAAGTAATGGACTGGACTGGACTGGAGCAAGACTTGACTTGACCTGGACTGGACCAGGACTGGACTGGAGCAAGGCGTGACTTGACCTGGACTGGACTAGACTTGACTTGACCTGGACTGGACCAGGGCTGGACTACTTGACTTTACCTGGACTGGACCAGGAATGGACATGACTTGGAACAGAACTTGACTTGACTTGGACTTTGTTACATCTGCCGCTATCAGAGCAGTCTTTCACTTACCCAGCTTCCCTCCTGTTTCTCCCACTGCCACTGGGGCGACCTATCACTTGTCCGGTGCTTTCCCCTGCTCTCATCATTACAGACATGCCGTTCAGCATGTAAACAAACCACACGTGGGCGCCGCCGCTCTGTTAGGCGCGCGTCCCACGTGTCAGTACCAGATAGGTTGTTACTAAGGGCTCCATGGCAACGCCGCTCCCACTCTAGAAGCTGATCGGCTGCTGACCAATAGTAGGTCAGCAGCCTCTATTTCAAGCCCACTCTGTCCCTTTGTAGGCACCGGTTATAGCGTCTGTTAACTCAGCCTGTGACCTGCTCGTGCTTTTCTCCTGTGCCTTTGCCCTGTGCTCTGTGCCAGTGATCTCTGAGTGCCCTGCTCTTGCCTGCGATTGTTCCTTCCCAGTTATCCTCTCTATTCCAGCCTCTCCTGGCTTTAATCCTTGTGTCTCTACCTCCCTGGCTTTTCCTACCCTTCCCTGTAGCCTGTTTGTGTTCCCCTTTGGGGAGTCCCTTCTGTTTGTGTGAGTTTGTGAGCATTTGCCCCTGTTTGTCCAGTCCATCTCTTGTTGGTCCAGTGAGTTCCCCCTGCGTATCTTGTCTTGTTTATTGTTCTGTGTAGTTCGTTGCCGGTCGGTTCCCTTCTGATCCACCTGCTCCCGCTTTTCCTGCTCTGATCTTCTCTTACCTATCTTACTCCATCTTGGTTTCTTCCCTCATCTCCCAGGGGATGCCTCCAGGGGCCGCAACCTTCCAGAATCCTTGCAGGCCAGACTATCCCCACCATTAGGGGCTCTAGTGAAGACCAGGTCCTGGTTAGAATCTGCACCCTGGTTGAGTTGCCTGCTCTCCCTAACAGACTGGACCAGGAGCCATGAACTGGAACAGGACTTGACCTGGACTGGACCAGGAGACATGAACTGCAACAGGAATAACAATCTGCAGACTATTCACTACTGACTGGGATAATCAGGGTGATTACTGCTGGCTGGTTTTGCAGGCTGATTGCTGCAAGTTGAGATCCAGGCTGATAGCTGCTAGTTGAAGACAACAGACAGAGATCTCCCAAGGAGTAAACAGCAACCAGCACATTGAATGACCAAGTTGTTCTGGAACTGTGGATATAGTGCTCTGGGTTTAAATGGAACATCCATGACCAGGATTGGATAGCCTGGTCATGTGATTCCTAGAGCTGGACTCTGATTGGCTTGAACAAGTCATGTGATAATTCCGGGATGGCAGCACCCATGAAATAGTCCTGGAAGCATGGTAATGGGCAGAAAGGGCAGCAGACAGATGACCCCTGATGCGGTAAGTACTGCAGTTTGTGACATCTGATATGTGACGATAGATAAAAGGCAGCATTTGTGTATGGCTCCACAACCATACCTAGGCTCCAACCAGGGTCACTCTTAAAATATCTATTATTTGCATGGGTTTATTCAAATTTAATGCTTGTTGACTTCTTTTTGTGTGTCAGTCAAGATTAGTCCCATAGGCTCAATATTTTTTAACAAAATAATACACATTTTTTGTTATATAGTAAAATGGTGGCTCAACATCTTTTTAAAGTGTTCCTTTAAATAAATTTTCCTACTTAAAAGGGAATATGTAGTACATAAAATACAATTAAATCTGTATTGTTAATATATCAAATACATATTGACCATATTTCTGAAATGAAACCATTACATTAAGGATATTTTCTTATATAAGTAACTATGTAAAACTCATTTAAGTTTTTTATTTTTTTAAGTTGTAAAGAGCTCAGAAATTTAGAAACAATTACAATTTAGTATTTTTTTTATATTATATTGTTTTATATTACATTAATATCTGAACAGGGAAATGGCAAAAAATAATGAAATTTTTTCTAAGCCCTCAATAGCTTCTCAGATTACTCCATTCTAATTCTGTCTTTGCTGACAAATCTGTGGTTTCCCATAGCTATGAGTCTTTCACCACATCTCTACTTTTCCCTTAGTGTACATTTCCCACTGGATCACCAGACAACAAAAAAGTTGTCTCAATGTGGTCCAGGAATTGTTAAGATATATTTATATCTAATAAAATTTAAATATGAATTGTTTCATTTAAATGCAGTTGAAATTATACAATTAATTAAGGAGCGCAGACCCCTGGTGGACAGATCCACACCTAACTCACTCATTTGCCCCTAACCCGCCCACCGTTTTTAGGTACCTTATGGCACTTAAGAGTGCCATAGGACTACCTTATCTTACCGTGCATAGTTTTCTTCTTAAGAAGGAAACTACGCACGGACAATAGCTCTCCCCGAGCGCCCCCCCCCCTTCCCCTTCGCCCTGCCCGGCTAATCTACATTCCTCCCTGGCTAATCTAAATACCTATCCCCTCCCACTTCTAACTAATTCCTCTCCGAGTCAGTATTAGTATATCTCCTTCTTTCTAAACTACTCTGTGCGGTCTTTAAACCGATTTTAACTGGTATGTAGATTGTGTAAATGACCTACTATGCATGCGTAGTAAGTCATTTCAGGAGATTCGGCACTTAAGAAGCAAGAGCTTTTTAAGTGTGAATAAGATCCATTCACTAATAGAATGCCTAGACTGTTATTTAAATAAGGCCCATAAAATATATTTTAAATGGTAACTGCCAAGGTTATTGGATGAAATATTTAAAAATCAGAAACAAACTTTGCAAAATTGGACAAGAACATATCAGATACAATAATATTTACACATTCATTATGAAAACTTTCTAATTATTGACATTTTCAAAATAGAGACAGCCGACAATTAGCTGTTGGCTGTGTGTATTTCGAAAATGTCCTTTTCAGAGCGGCAAACGGAACCCCTACCCAGTGAGCCCTTATCCTGGTCTTATAGTCTGTAGATCCATAGCTTCCAGTATCAACAGACCAGATAACCAAAATCCAGATTTCCTGACATGTTGTATATATTATATTTTATTGCAACATCTGTTTTTGAGTCCTGGAGAAGAAGCCATTACTGGGCAGTGGTAAAAATGTAGTATTTTATAATTTGGAGGTAAGGGGTTGCTATTCGTAAACTAAAAATGTTTTCTTAGCGTCATCTTTCATTTTATAGTTTGAATAATCACCAATTGATACTGTGTGTAACAAGAGTAATATGTACATTAACTAAGTTAAGGATTCCTTCATATTTTAATCCATTTAATGTCTTTATTTCTCCTAGATAATGACCATTAAGAATAAACTTATTACCATGGTAACTGACAATTGTGATGTTTGATGAAACATGTTTTGTAGCTGTATGATATACATTATGTTTAAGTGGGGCATTAAATGTCAGCATAGTACTCTGCGGTATCGCACAATGGCCACAGTCTATTAAGATCCCAGCCCTTAAGTCTTAGGAAGTTCCGATAAACAATAATGCACATCTGATATTTTAAATAATACTTGTGTGTCTGCAGTCCATTAAAACATTGGCAAGTTTCAAAAGCAAGAATATACAGCTTCAATAAAATCCAGACCAGAGCAATATGAAGGAAACCCAACTGTATTTAAAATAATGTTACCTAGGTTTGGCTGCTAGCCCTCTAATTTATTTCAGATAGTTTTAATTTTAGTCTTGTTGTATAAAGTTCCAGGTTCCACCAACATTGTTTTGCATGGTGTTATTTTTAACTTTATCATTCTTGGTTGCAGTTTCAATGATTAAAATATTTTAACTCTTGGATAAAGTTGCTGCGCTTAAGATATGCTTTGCAGATTGCTGGATTATAATTCCAGCTCATGCATGAAAGAACAGCACTGATGTATTACTGATATAACTGTTACCTAAAACGTTGATTACAGTTTATTTCCTGCACCTTCCTGTAACTATTTGTCTTTTAGGAAAGACAGAGAAGCGGATTGCAGCAAACCCACTGTCTTCTTCATTGGGCAGCATGGTGGCTCTGGACCGAATTTACAGATCTACACCTAACTTACCCATCCTGCCCCCGTATTTAGGTACGTTATGGCACTTACAAGTGCCATAGGGATAACTTATCTAACTGTGCAGTGTTCACACAGACATTGGGGCAGATCCTGAACTACGCATTTCCGCGAATTTACGTGTGGCGGACACGTAAATTTGCAGATTTGTACGCACTGCGCATGCGCACCGCAGAAAATACGCACATTCACGTAGCGTATTTTCAAACGTATGGAGATTTCAC
>WWET01000093.1:1049269-1072298 GCA_011038615.1 Limnodynastes dumerilii | reverse complement strand
CCCTTTTTTTTTCGCCATCCAGCCTCATTTCCCCCTTTATTTTTGTCCAGCCAGCCTCATTTCCCCCTTTATTTTTGTCCATTCAGCCTCATTTCCCCCTTTTTTTTGTCCAGCCAGCTTCGTTTCCCCCTCTTAAGTTTTGTGCAGACAGTCTTATTTATTGCCCCTTACTTCTTATAGCTGCCTCTTTAGTGTGTGCCCCCTCCATGTTATTCCTCCACACTCCCCACACAAAATACCTTCTTCCATATAATAAACTTACCTTTTCGTGCCGTCTTCTTACCTCCAGCTCTCTCTGCGCACTCTGCAGAATGACGCCGGTGTGACCTTAGGTCACGCTGACGTCTTGTGAATGGAGCTGCGGGCGGGTGAGCAGGGCATCGGGACCCAGCGGCGGCCAGTCTGGTATCAATGTGACGCCGAAATGTCCCATTATCCGCAAGCAATAGGTGACATACAATGTATGTCACCTGTTACTCTCTGAAAACAGGACATTTTGGCGTCCCGAAGCGGGTCACGGGGACAACGGGACAGTCCATCAAAAACCGGGACTGTCCCGTTCAAAACGGCACGTATGGTCACGTTAGGTATGGGTGAACATTTACCTAATCCTTAAGTACCATTAAGAACAATAGCAAAAGTTCATCCTGCTTTTGGCTGTGACTTAAACTACCATATATATATATTAGAGAGTAAAGAGCGCATACACACCTTAGGGCCAATAACAGGGTACTATAGACCATGTGTGCCGCAGTGCAATGCCTCCAACTGGGGAAAAAGCACTGGAAGACCTTGCCTTAATGAAATAAGGGGATACTGGGGAGGCTGCAGATACATGAATGCGGAATACTGGAGAGCTGGAGAGACATGATTGGTGATACTGGGGAGGCTGCAGACACATAATTGTGGACTACTAGGGAGGCTGGAGACACATGAATGGGGACTACTGGGGAGGCTGCAGACACATGATGGGGGCTACTGGGGAGGCTGCAGACACATGATGGGGGCTAAGATTTTTAAATTTATCAAATAAAAAATAACAATTAAATGTAATATCTGTGTATGTACTTTGTAATTCCTGCTTTGTTTTTGTATATTTTGGTTTTGGTGTGCCGCGGAATTCTGGGAAGGGCTTAGGTGTGCCTAGGGTGAGAAAAGGTTGAGGAGCCCTGCTATAGACAATAGGGTGCAGTCATTCAAAAGTTAATAATAAAGCAAAAGAACATCCAAGGGGATGCAAAATGATGCACACCATATAATATCCGGACAAAATATGTAGTAGAGATCTCAAAGAAAATTCAAAGAAAATACAATGACTTGAGGATGAGGGCCATACTGATGAAAAGATAAACAGGTAGATAAACGTGTGAATGATCTCCCAAATGAATGTACATGAATAGATCCAGCAAATTATCAAAGCAAAAAATCAAAATATCAAAGAATCAAATGGGTACTTATCCATCACGTTGTAAAATGAAAGATATATGTAAAAGTGTTTTGTCTGGATATTATATGGTGTGCGTCATTTTGCATCCCCTTGGATGTTCTTTTGCTTTATATATAGTATATATAGTGTAGACTAGAGCAGGTTATTAATTCAGTCAATCCTTTTGTAGCTGGGATTGGGGAAGTTAACAATGCTTATTTTTGTATGAATGCCTGTGGATTATGTCATTATGATTTTACCATGTATTATGACATTAGACCCTCAAATAAAATTAAACATGTAAATTTATTTTTTTATTTGGTGAAAAATGAAAAAGTATTTGAAAATGAAAATGAAAAAAATATTTTGTAAGGCTCTTTAGTCTAAACTAGCTTTATTTTTAATATTATTATTTTTTACTTTTTTGTCAGTTTTTATTTTGTGATAAGCAATAATCAACTATAAAATCAACTCAAGTACCGCTTTGCAATTACATTTTATCGCCATTACCCTTAAAGTCCTATCTTCAACTCTCTCCCTTCACACACATACCATCTGTCATTTCTCCAAGTATCACTAGTTAAGAACCCCTGATTTATACAATGTTGGAATATGACCTCATTGTACTTTTGAGTCTGACTTTGTCAATACTTTTGTTGTTTCATGTACTTGTGTGTGTGTTTGTATCTACATACCTGTGCCCTACCCTAGGAATTCCTAAATTGGAGTTTGTTGGGGAACTTTGCAGAGATGTCTCAGTATGGCTGCCTCTTACTTCCTTGCTTATAATAATGCTAGGTCATGATCAGCCAGGTGCTTGTTCAGACACAAGGAACAGTTGGGATATAATTCCCACTCTTTACTTTACTTTACAATGTGCAATTAGGACTATGAAAGAGAAATGTAGTTGCTTAGAGGGAAGTACTATATATACCCTCTGGTATTGACCATTCCCACATGTAATTGGCCACCACCACAACACTGGAGACACCTATGCATCCCTGGTCACTGCCACTTCAATGGGTTCATGATAATTTTTAGCCCCAGGCCCACGTGGCCCTTAATCTGGCCCTGAGTGTGCCAGTTGGTGCTTTGCTCTCCCCACTCTCCCTTGTCAGAAATTCAGCAGCCCAGCAGTCAGTGTGCCGCCCAGTTACTCTGGTGTCTACCTCTGCTGTGTCTCGGTCGAGGCAGTGCAGTAGTAGTGTGCTGACCGGACGCTCCAATCCCTCCATCTTTTGGCACTGTGACTGACTGCTGAGCTGCCTTGGCCAAGACACGGGAATTGAAGGGAGCAGAGCACCCGACCAGCACATTTCTAGGGGCAGAAGCAGCCCCTGTTTTCAAGCCCTAGGTGAAAAAATTAGAAGAGGTCCCATCAAACAATGTAATTTGAATATACAATATGTTATCACTGTGTTTTTCCCCTTTTCCCTCCTTTCATTTCGTATAATTGATGGATTGATGGACATTGATGGACACTCTGTCATTGATGGACCGTGAAAGTGATCAGAGATTAGTGATGATAAAATGGGATTTCCAAGGCTAATAAGTGAAAGCCCAAAGAGATATGGCGTCATAGTAAGCATTTTTCAGTGTTTAATGCTAAACACTCCAACTAACACTCCAACTATGTGCACAATACCATACAAGCTTATAATACTCAGTGTTGCCAGTAACAGTTAATTAGCACCATAAAGTTATTATTTACAGGAATGACGTATTACCTCACCTGTCCATACTTTGGATAAAGTTGCGAAGTTCAAATCCTGCATAGACCCAGCTTAGCATAGTTAAAATGTTCTCCAGTACATGTATGTTCAAGAGGAGAGTTTTTGGATATTATATAGGGGAGAAATCTGCCAAGAAGTATGGTCCAAAGGTGAAAAAGGGAGAAGTTATTTACAGTGCTGCTGAAGCTGGGCATATACTAGAGCGATTATCAATTCCAGGAGGAGGCAGGCTAAATACCGTGCTGGGTCTGATAATTCTGGCAGGAAACCAATGCCGCCTTAGCACTGATTAGTTGGCTCTCCTGTCAACCTGGACAAGGGACGCATGGCAGCTGGGAAAAAAATAAGCTCCCAGTTTGAAAGTAATGCTCTACATTTCCCATTCTTCATAGAAGGTATGGTTATTTTTCTAAGCTCATTTTCAGCTCTCTGTATTTAAAAAAAAAAGCCTAATTAGAAGGTTTTCCTAATGAATTAATTTTTTCACAGCTTACCCATTCATTGGCTTTGTGAAACCTGGCACACCCGATAAAACACCCACTGCACACCTGCCGCAGACTCGCCACACTGAACAGCAGGTTAGCTTACAAGGGGGTTAGGTTGCAAGGAGGGGAGTCTTAGGGTTAGGCTGCAGGTAAGGGAGTCCTAGGGTCAGGCTGCGGGGAAGGAAGTCTGAGGGTCAGGCTGTGGGGAAGAGAGGGTAATGGAAGGGTAGGGTTAAGATAAGGATTAAGATAAGGTTTGGGGTTGGCTTAATACTCACCATTCGCAGCTGCGGATTCGTGCTGGGAATGTTTGATTCCTTATCCTCGGCAATGCAGGAGCAATTGTTAACAGAGTCACTTCTGAAAAAGGAACGTTTTTACCGCCGACTCACAGTCTGTTTTTTAAGATTGTACACAATATTGTTAGCTTCAGTGCAATAATTGTTTGGAGAGCCAAACAATAAAGTATTTGGCCTCTAGCATTTTAGAGACGTTTTATCGCCTTTTTAAAGATCCATCTTCTCTACAAGCTAGAACAATAATTGGTCCAATCAACCAGATGCTTTATCCCTGTTGTTCCTGTTGTGATTGTTTTACTCTTCTCTACTGCAGCTCTGTCCTCAGACCTTAAAGTGCAGCCCATCATGGAACTTGAGTGCAAACTCCAGTCCTAGACCACCTATCCATGCCTGCTTAGTCACAGGTACTATCCTGCCTTTCCCCACTTCCTCTGCAGGCAAATTCAAGGCAAGGTGACACCAGGGAAGTAGTAGAAAACTGAAGGAGAGCTGCAGCTGTGTTGTATTCTTCCCCCTATTGTCATAAAGCATGGCAAGTGGTGTCTGCCTGCTACACTCCACATTTTAAGGCATCCATAAGAAAAGCTTTTTTAGAATATCAATATATGAATTGGTGTGAGAAGCAGACACACATTTACCTCAATTCTTCATACCTTATATTTATGCTGAGATCTGCTTATCTGACTTTCCCTTTTTGTTTTATTTTTGTCTATTTTTGAGGTATGGAGGAATAATTTATGGTGTGAAAGAGGCCTGAGAATCATAGCAGCGGGATTCTCTTTCAATAAACAAATATAATCCTTACACTGGGATGATAAACAGATAAACAGACAGGGCCGTATGCAGAGTTTTCAGAAAAGTGCTGCTGCGCATGCGCAGTAATTTTGTAATGTAATCTACGTTACTTCTTGCAGCGTAGATTGCGTATACGCGGTCTTAAAGACATACTGTTCATAATCACTATCTCTTTGCTTTTGCAAATACTTTAACCTACACTTAATTACACATGAGAAATGTGCTTACAACTAACAAACAAATATTTAACATAGGAATCAACAAGAAGAGTGCGCTACTTAAATGGACTCTGCTGTTCTCTTCTTCCATTGTTAGTCATTTATTATCAGGTCCTAGCAACAACATTTGCACTTTTAATAAGTTGGGGATTTTCCAATTGGAATAGACTAGTGCTTATCTCTTGCAATTCCTTATACCAGTGCGGGTTCTACTTGTGTATCCAATCTCTTTGGTGAGCTGCCCTTTCTTTTTTTGCATCAGCGCAGTTAATAAAAAGTGGGAGTATATACCCCATTATTATGGCTACATTTGGTCTAAGCCAAGCCTTATCTGAAAGACAAGATTAATGGCTCAACACCGATGATCCTGATCCCTTTGCAGTTGTGGGACAAGATGGCACACCCTTAAGTAATTGGTCAGAGAACCTTTTACAATTAAAACATCTATTGGTTAAAAAGACAAACGTGCATCTAAATAAGAAGACTGAAAATTATTTGAAAAATAACAAAACATCCAAAAGCCTAAGAGCAAAAGTTTTCCCTACTTTTACCTTAGCTTCGAAAGAACTGGAATTAGCGTGGGAAAACACGTTACATGAGTTTGCCAAGGAATTGATTGAACACGAGACTTTTGCCCTGGAGCAAAACACGTCTGATATAAACAAAATTAGTGAGAAACTCTACAACAAATGTTTAAAAATTACAAAGAAGAGGTGGACAAAATTGAAAAATATATTAGATAAGAAACACAAAAAATGTATTAGGGCTCACAATGATTTTGTTCAAAATACAGCTTTGTGTTGGCCAATTTATTCTTACAAGTCTAGGTCTCCTATTCAGTGACCTCCTCTGAGGTGGATTCCTTGGATGGGGAAAACATGTCTACATGACAGGGCTTGCAGCATTTTTTAGGGGATCAATGAGATCTTTTAGGTTAAAAAAAACAAACAGACCAATGTACAATTTTTAAACACTATAGAACACACAGAGGGGGGGTTCAAGAATCGCAAAAATAAGCAGAGTAGACCACTTACAGGAAACTACACATGCACTGCGTTGTCCATTCAGGAGAACTTAGTGTCTCAGGAAGCACTTTAAATTATCAATTCATCTGATCCCAATTTAACAACAGTACAATTATTAGATTTATGTAAGGGTTTATCATTTTCACCCACTTCACATTTTGATAGAGCTGAGTGAGATAAAGATCTTGCCCTATTTAGCAGGAAATTCCTACCTACAAAATTCTTTGTATAACAATGTCATAATGATGATGTTTCAACACTTTTTCACACTGATGAAGAATGGAATGCACTGTACACTCTGGGGAGCTTGATGCTTTTTTCACACTTGACAGTACCATCATTAACACCAAATTTGAAAAAAAAAGCCTATTCTCTTATGCCTGATAATAAAATTTGTCCCCAAGTACAAGTTTTTATCTGGTTCTAGAGATCTGAACCAATTAGTGGTTAGTTTTGTAGATTTTTATTAAGAATTTTGTGACCCTCATATATAAAAGATACAGATGATGACCTGTCTAAAACACAATATTTACACCTAAAGCCCAACACTTTTGTTAGCATATTTTGACTTTGAGGCATTGTATGTTATTTTCTGAATATGGACAGAGCAATACCAGTCAATGAATACTTGATAGAAATACTTACGTTTACTTATTTTGTCTTCAATGATAAGTTCTGCCTCCAAGTGAGGGGAACTGCTATGGGGACTAAATGTGCACCCACATATGCACAAATGTATTTAGGCTGGTGGGAGAAGGAACATATATTTTGTGAGGCTGTGAGATGTTCACACAGCACATTGCTAATTGGCTTCGTTTTATTGATGACATTTTTATCGTATGGGAAGGTGACATGGAAACCTTATGGGAGCTTAGTAATACCCTCAATGAGAATGTATAATATAAATTTGAAATAACGATGACCATCAATGATACTAAACTCGATCTTCTATATATTACCATCACAATTGAGCCAAACAATATTTTAAATACTGATCTCTACTGCAAAGATACAACTACTAATGCCATATTACACCATGATAGTGTCCATTTCCTACCAGTCCTGAAAGGACTTCCCAAATCTGAACTCCTCAGGATGCGATGGAATTGTTTGCGAAAGGTGACATTCCAGAATCGAGCTAGGGAATTGGAGGAGAAATTTGACAGAGGGGCTACCCCAGGAAGAATATTCTGTCAGCCCTTTCGGCTGTTAGGAAAGTGGATAGAAATTCACTGATCTATCCTAAACGAAGATCCTTGATTTCTCCTCAGAGAACTATTAGAATGAATGGCATATTTTGTCCCTAATAGAAAAGAAAAAAGGAGATTTTTTTCAGACATTGGAATGTCCTAGCCTTAGATCCTGACCTCAAACATTCACTGGAAAGCAATCTCCAATTTTGTTGGCAAAGGTCAAAAAATCTGGAGGATATATTGACTAGAAGCCACTTTTCTAGACAACACAGTAAGTTATTGAATAATCCAGGTTGCCGCAAATGTGGTAGCTGCAAGGCCTGTGATACAAAATCCTTTAAGGACAAATTTTTTTTAAAACATGGTATATTAAGGAAGCCCTGAATTGTAATTTAGTTAATGTTAATTATTGTTTGAGCTGTCCATGTAGACAAAAATATGTGGGTATGATATTACGTCCTTTTAAAAAATGCCTATTAGAGCAGCTCAGGAATATTAGAAATGCCCCTAGTGACCAGGAAAACATGAAAATGTTAATGGGTGTGGCTAGAAACTTAAAGACCTTAAATTCCATAATAGTAATCAACAAAACCTCAGAGCTTTCATCATGGAGAAGATTTATTTGGGCATCAGGGGAGGAGATGTTATGAAAGAACTTAAGAAAAAAGAGGCCAGGTGGATCTTTCTCATGGGGACAGCTTTTCCAATGGGCCTAAATGAGAATTATAGTTATTCCTCCTACATAACTTGATTCCTTAAACTTAACACTGAAAATTATAGTTTTCGAATACATTTCTTTAACCACTGGAAAGATACATAGTAATCATAACAATAGAGAAAGGCATTTGCTATGAGAATTACAATATGATAATCAATTACAGAACTTAGGGAATTCATTAAGAAACACAATACGGGATAAAAAAATATATAAAATATAAAAAAAAATACAACAAAATCAAAATATAAATGAGAAATTAATATGTGAAGTTCTAAGTAATAAAAATTAAAACAATGTGTATTCTTTCCATCTGTCTGGGTATACAGTGCTTTATACCCAGACACAGTGTTGCAGCCTGTCAGTGTGTGGGGTTCTGAAGCGCTCAACCCTCTCTCGCTCTGTGTTAAATGTCTGTCTGGCAGTCATTTTACACAGAGGGAGAGAGGGCAGAGCGCTGCAGAACATTAGGCACCTCCAAAAATAGCAGCTAGTGTCCTATTAGCAATCGGGAATTCCAATCTATGAGATAATCGGCCCTTAGTGTTTTTGGAGAGTTTTATCGGCATTTTAAAAAAAAATCTTTCCCCCACACTAATGTGATATTTTGCCCAAACCACGATAATTGTGTGTTTGAGCCGATTATGGCTGTAGTGTGTGGCCAGCTTAAAGATTGGAGAATTGGTTTATCTTGCTGTGCTTGGTTAGGACGATCTTAGTCCCATCCCTAGTCTTTATAACAGCTGTCATTAAAGCGCTTGAATTTCCCCTGATATAGTGCCCAGCAAAACGTGCGTCGGCATTTCCTATCCAGTCCCCCACTCTCTCTAACCAGACCGTTATGACAATAAAAAGGTTCTTCTCTTTATTGTAACTACAGACGACCAGTACAACTTATTAGCCAGCTATATCACTCAGGCACCGGCTGTAGTTTGTGGCACAATATATTATATAGGATCGGAGGGATCTCAGGCATATTGTTGGCACAGTGTTAGTCCTCTCCATAATGGAAAGGATCCTTATTTCAATATAGGCAGTTCTATTTAGCTATCTAATTATTATTTACGACACAGTTAAGGACCAACTGCACTACCTTATAGTTGTCCGGATCACTTAGACACCCACTCGATTCTGCTATTGTGTCCGGAGGGATCTCTGGCATAACTCACACAAGCACTAGCCCATTCTGTTATCTAGGGGATTCAGACCCCAGTGTGGAGAATTGTATTCAGCCCAACAAGGCTAATCTGATATATACTTGGCACACATGATGATTTATTAATTAGTTCACTATAAGGTGATCACATAAGATGACACATCATACTATATTTTCTATATCGTCATTATTAGTTTTATGGCTAATTACTGTATTTCAGTATCTCTTATCAATACTAATAAGAGACATGTACTGTAATACTATACATACCAATATTGAACAATAGGGAAAGGCTCAGCCATAACGATAAATATCCTGTAGATTACATTATATGAAATACTATTTATTTATTAGAATTCTGGATTAAAATATAGGAATTGTGGAGAGATTATTTTGTTCATGTGGGATTGATGTTGACTTTCGGTCTTTTATTGCACTATTTCTCTCTTTTCAATGGCTATATGATTTTATTATCGTTTTTAGTGTAGAAAGCACATAGAGAAGGAGCTCTTTTATCACTAGAATACTTCTGCTGAGGTAATGTTTTTTTTTTTTTTTTTTAAATCCCTATTTACTGTAACCAGGGATCAAAATCTTAAGCTCTGCAACTAGACATCCTTTTATGGGACAGAGAGGAGAAATACTCAGGTTTAAATACCATTCCATATACTGTAGCTAACAGAGAGGGACTATTATAGACCACGGTACACAAAAATATAAATCAGTTGTCTCTTAAGGTAAGTTAGCTTTAATTTTAAAATTACATGATATATGACCCAATATAGGGACTCTGACAGTTTAGAGTTTAGACCACCCTAGCAGAAAAGCCTTGTAAGTGCCTGGTGGTCTAACATGTATTTGCAAATGTATGTAACTAAACTTTCTGCATTTTATCTTACAGATAGAATGGAACAGCTAGTGACTGGTTAATGGCAAGAGTGCTGGGGCCATAACCCATTTGTGCTATGGGCTCAGCGACTGACTTCAGGGACTTTACCAACCAGCAATCTGGTTCAGAAAACCTGTGTGAGTAGCATCAGTTTGCAGTGTATATCAAAAAAGTCACCCCACCACTCCTGCAATTAACCAGTAAGTAACCATGACATTCTAGCTTTAAAATAAAAGTCAGAGAGATGTGTTTGCAAATATATGATAAGCCACCAGCAACTTACAAGGCTTCTCTGTTTTGGTGGGCCTAACTGGTCCATTCTTTGTGTGTGTTTGTTTTAAAGCATGTCTGGGATAGCAGCTTAGAGGGTGCTGTTCCAGAGTAGCTATTTTGGAAACAAACATGGGGACCTCTGCAGTGAGCAAGCATCCGGAAAGTATTCAAAGCGCTTCACTTTTTCAACATTTTGTTATGTTACAGCCCTATTCCAAAATAGAATAAATTTATTTTTTTCCCTCAAAATTCTACAGACAATACCCCATAATGACAACATGAAAAATCTTTGGGATTTTTGCAAATTTATTAAAAATAAAAAAAAACAAGAAATCACATGCACATAAGTATTCACAGCCTTTGTTCAATACCTTGTTGATGCACCTTTGGCAGCAATTACAGCCTCAAGCCTTTTTGAATATGATGCCACAAGTTTGGTACACCTATCTTTGGGCAGTTTCGCCCATTCCTCTTTGCAGCACCTCTCAAGCTCCATCAGGTTAGATGGGAAGCGTTGGTGCACAGCCATTTTCAGATCTCTCCAAAGATGTTCAATCGGATTCAAGTCTGGGCTCTGGCTGGGCCAATTCACAGAGTTGCCCTGAAGCCACTCCTTTGATATCTTGGCTGTGAGGGTGATTGGTTGTGCTGCTGAAAGATGAACCGTCACCCCAGTCTGAGGTCAAGAGCGCTCTGGAGCAGGTATTCATCCAGGATGTCTCTGTACATCGCTGCATTCATCTTTCCCTCTATCCTGACTGGTCTCCCAGTTCCTGCAGAACACAACATGATGCTACCACCACAATGCTTCACTGTAGGGATGGTATTGGCCTGGTTATAAGCGGTGCCCTGTTTCCTCCAAACATAACGTGATTAGACTGGCCGGGTTTCCTCCAAACATAACGCCTGGCATTCACGCCAAAGAGTTCAATCTTTGTCTCATCAGACCAGAGAATTTTGTTTCTCATTGTCTGAGAGTCCTTCAGGTGCATTTTGGCAAACTCCAGAGGGGCTGCCATGTGCTTTTTACTAAGGAGTGGCTTCCCTCTGGCCACTCTACCATAGAGGCCTGATTGGTGGATTGCTGCAGATATGGTTGTCCTTCTGGAAAATTCTCCTCTCTTTACACGGGAATTCTGTAGCTCTGACAGAGTAACCATCGGGTTCTTGATCACCTCCCTGACTAGGGCCCTTCTCCCCCAATCGCTCAGTTTAGATGGCTCTAGGAAGATTCCTGGTGGTTCCGAACTTCTTCCATTTACGGATGATGGAGCCCACTGTGCTCATTGGGACTTTCAAAGCAGCAGATATTTTTCTGTACCCTTCCCCAGATTTGTGCCTCAAGACAATCCTATCTCGGAGGTCTACAGACAATTCCTTTGATTTCATGCTTGGTTTGTGCTCTGACATGCACTCTCAAGAGTGGGACCTTATATAAGTGTGTCTTTCCAAATCATGTCCCCTCAACAGAATTTACCACAGGTGGACTCCAATTAAGCTGTAGGAACATCTCAAGGATGACCAGTGGAAACAGGATGCACCTGAGCTCAATTTTGAGCTTCATGGCAAAGGCTGTGAATACTTATGTACAGGTGATTTCTTAGTTTTTGATTTTTAATAAATTAGCAAATTTTCAATCTCAAAAAAAAAACTTTTTCATGTCACTATGGAGTATTGTGTGTAGAATTTTGAGGAAAAAATTAATTTATTCCATTTTGGTATAAGGCTGTGTTAGCTCCTGTGGCACGCCGGCAGCCTTCTTCCATATCTCCCTCTTACCTGCTCCAGCGTCGCGTGCAGCTCCTGAATCTTCTCTCCCTCCTGTCGTCGGCACTTGCAGTGTGCGCCTCTCCTCCCACTGGCGCCCGCCATGGCTGGTCGTTAGGGACGCTGTTTTGGTATCTCTGTCGGGCTGGCGTCTGGCTGTATCCCGGCAACCAGGACACCAGCCTATATCTTGCATTGGCGCGCTCGCGGATCGCTCTGCATTGGCTTCTATGCATATTTAGCTCCCTCTCTCCCTGCCACACGTGCCGGTTATAGTTTCTGTTTATCAGTACTCTGACCTGCTATTCTTGTGTGCCTAGTGCCTTGCTGCCTAGTGAACTGATTTCTGTCTGACCTCCTCTGACCTCCTGCCCTGCCTAGTACCTTTTTGCCTCTCACCTTGTGTTTCAATCCCTTGTTTTCCTTCCTAATCGTACTTACCTTCCCAGTTTTTTGCCGTACTTACCTGTGTGACTGTCAGTGTTTTCTCCCAGGAGATTCTTCTGTGTGTTAGGACGTGTGTATGCCCTAGTTTGTCCTGTACTGTGCCGTGACCTTCTTCCAGTCCTCTGTGCGCTGTTTGGTGTTTTTTGTAGTCCGTCTCAGGTCGGTATCTTCCGGCCTGCTCTGTTCCCACTTTATATTTGTGCTCCTTGTCACTGTCTGGTTCATCACTTGGGTCTCCTATTTTTCTTTTCCACAAGGTTTGGTTCAATGGGGCGCGACCAGGCTTTCAAGGCGCTGCCAAATCCTTCCCTGCCATCAGTGGCTCTGGTGAAAACCCCCTGAAGGTAAAGATTCCGAGCCCTGGTAATCAACTCGTCCACCCTATCTATCTTTTTTGTGACCACCCCGGTTCTCACCAGGTAAATCCCGGGTGTCACACCAACACTCTCTCGGACCACTCCGATACTCACCAGTTAAACCCGAAGTGTCCTAACAGGCTGTAACATAACAAAATGTGGAAAAAGTGAAGCGCTGTGAATACTTTCTGGATGCACTGTATGACTTGGGACTCTGAGTCAGGACCACCAAAACAGAGAAGCCTTGTAAGTGGCTGGTGACTTATCATGAATTTGCAAATGTATGTAAAGAATCTCTCTGACTTATACATTAAAGGAAAGGTAAACATGGTAACCTATGTCCTGGAAATATTAATTAAAAAGATATAATTATCAAGCGCTAAAACCTGGGCTCCGAGTCTGCCCAAAAATAATACTAGTTGCAGCTCAATTAGTCTGTAAGACCGTAAAATCCATTCACTGGTATATAAGAATCCCATAAACAGTGTTTTGCCAGGCTTCAAAGTTGAAAAAGTGGTGACTGTTTAGTAATCTGAGTGATAACACTGTGGAATGGCAATTTCTCTGTTAATCCTTTGTATATAGAAGCTTGAGAAATAAGTAATATATCTCCTTGGTCTAGATCTATATTAAAGGAGCCATTTGAATGATCACCAGTTTGAAATTGCTAGTCAGCTAAGTGTCTTGATCGAAGTAGCAGCAAACACTGATAACTATTTAATCCAGTAGTTACAGTCACTCATCAGTATATAGCTAATTATTCGGCATTACCTATTATAGATCAATGGGACAATTAAGGGTTGGATATGAAAATTCACAAAAACAAACATCGTCCCCAGATTCTGGCAACTCTGCCTCCGGTATATGGACTGTGACACTGTATAGATTTAGTGGATGTGGCACTGTTTTTTGTAAGTGGGGCACTATACTGATCTATTTTAATCGGGGCACTGTAATTAATTATTTTATTCAGGGCACTGTACAGATTTCTTGTAAGCGGGGCACTGTATATATGCCGTGGCATGCCATTAACCCTTGGCATGCTGCCACTAAAAGGCACAGCATGCCCTGCAATACATAGGCATGCTGTGCTTTATAGAACTATATGGGCCAGCATGCTAAGGATTAATAGCATGCTGCACATTGCATTTTTTCTACACATAGGCCATTTTTTATTCTATTTAATTTAACTGGGTGTCGATTTGAACTAAATCGACACTCACACCCTGCTCTTTTTTTTGACGATTATTTCTGGGATTTTTCAGCATTTTTTTTGTTGTAAATGCAGCTAGTTCAACATCCCCCCCAAAAAATGGCAAAAACTTTTTATAAAAAATTACCTTTAGTAAATATCCTCCTTTGGACAAAAGTGGTCTCCTTTCCAGAGGAATATGTATCTTACTCATCTATAATTTATGTAAATAAGAAGAATAAAGATAACTATCATGTATTACGTTATATAATATATTGAGCATACACTAAATGTATTTACTCACAGTTGTGTTCTCTATCTGTTTATTCAACAATTTAAATGTAAAAAATCTACTAAAAATCTGGCAGTGGTGAGTTTCCCGTGCCCAAACTCTGAGGATTCAGGCAATAGATGAGAGAAAGAACAGCGGATATAAATTGGCCCTACAATATCATCGCTCCATAGTGTTACCTTCCCCTGTAGCCTTCAGAGAGGTGCTGACACCTCTACTTCAACCATTGCATTTCTACTACCAATATAGTCTTTTTTAAGGAATTGTGAAAGATGCATATGAACTGACTGGCATTTGCTACTACCTGGAAACCATACACCAAGAGTAAGTAGGGAATTACCGAATCTCTTCTACAAAATTCTTGGTAAAACTTTGAAGATGACAGGTGTATATACATTTTTCATTTTCATCTGGCATAAATAATAAAACTTAATGCAAATTGAAACATGTACTTTCACTACTGACAATCCCGATTGTCATTTTTTATAATGTTGCAGCCAAGGTATTTCAAAAATATGCTGACATTTTAATGATGACCCAATTTGATTCTCAATTAAGTACTTTTTATTGTAACTTCTACTTACATATTTTTGAACCTGAACTAAATTTCTCTCATTATATTTCAATCTTGAAAATATTAAATATTTAAACACATAAATATTTCCTAATATAATATGGCAATAAGATATTTCTCGTCATGTAAGACTCACTGGAAAAATGTCTGGAAAACTGTTTAAATTACATTATAAAAGTGCAGACAATTCATAAATCTATTTAATCATCTCTGTGTGGAACAAATACAGTTTAGTGATCCAGAGGAACATACTTCCTAGAAATATCTCAGGGGTTTCTGCTGTTGAAACTATTTCTATCAACAAAAAGTAAGTGTGTGTGTGTGTGTGTGTGTCTAGTGCAAGCAGGAATTCAGTTTTTATTCATTCATTAATTCACTCATTCATTCATTCTTATGCCTATGTTGCCAAACAAATGATGTCATTCATATTTACATATAATGACCAGTCCCAATACCACATTAATACCATTACAATTCCTGCTTTACTAAAACACTATTCATTTTGTTAAATATTTCAATTTTCATTCAGAGACATCCAGGACCAGATTCACACCTAAAAAGCGGTTGCTTCTTAGGTGCACATTTTTAGGAAACTAAGTACTACACATGTGTAGTCCTAGTGACTACTCAATGTACGTAGTACTTAGGAATGTAGTTTAACTATATCATTCTTTAAAGACCAGAGAATAGTTAAAGGTAAGGTGGGCAAGAGAATTAAACACCAAAATAAAAAATTAATAAGATTTATTCTAAGATACACAAACAGTAAAATTATAAAAAAAACGCACAACAAATGTACATACAAATAATTGCAATATTCCTAGTCACTCTATGGGTATACCCTGCAGGGATTTGGTTAGATGAAAAATGTACCAAAGGTGAAAAGGCAAAAATGTAAATACAAAAAGTTCAAGTGCACTGAGGACCGAAGTTGGTTCAATATGTTGGAGCTCAAAAATATATTAGATCACTGATAGTGAGAATCTTTCGAATCAATCAGCATATATCAGTCTCTATGCCCCATGCATAAATAACGGACCTTGCCTCGATAGCCTAGGTTCAGTGTAATACCAGCTGAGTAAATAATTTCCACTTTAAACCGCTTGTCCACGCGAAGCAATTGAGGATACTGTTCATTAATTAGGAGTAGCACTTCTCCACAGATAACCCCGTCTATATGACAAAACAATTGTAAGTGGGGAGAGTCTCCCACTTGGGGGGACACAGACTCACGTCTCTTTCGTCTTCCAAAAAGGACTTCAATGCGTGTGGTGCGCTGTTTGATGGAACCTTCAGCGGCTCTGTTTAAAAGGGATATAGCTGGTCGTGGCTCTGTTAGCTTCACCGCAGCCACGGCTGGAGCAGTTTATTTCCTGCCTCTCGGCTGCTATAACCGGAGGCGTATTGAGAGTAATGTGGATCTCTTCAGCCCGAATTTAGAAGCCGTCAGGCACTTCTACAATATTGTACACAGCCCAGAAAAGTTTGGGAACACTTGTTGGCGTGCCGCCTATACGCGTTTCACCGTGTCAGCCCACGGTTTCATCAGTAGGATGACAACTAACTAGAGTCCACCCTATTTATGCTCAGATACCTAATTGGCCAGGCATTACACCTGTGATAGAGGTGGATTTCTATGTTGTCAATTACCGGCTCTATGCAAATACAACAGTATATTTAGAAGATTTTTTATATCCTAATTCATAAAAAGTACAAATCAAATCATATAAAAATATACGTATACTTTTATAAATATTTTCAAAAATATTTTGGTGTAGTGGTTGCCCCAAATCTTACCAGAAAAATACGAAAAATCTATATGAATACGAAAAATCTGATGGGTGTGAGTGTTGATTTCCTAGAAATCGGCACTCACTTTGCTTTTTCGAACACCCATCAGTTAAAAATTAATAAATAAATAAGTAAAGGCCTCCCCAATACAAAAATCCACAGTAACTCTTAGCATGCTGCAGATTCTAGTACAATAAGGCACAGCATGCCCTTCAATCATTAATAATGTCCTCCTTTTTCTAATCTATTAAAAATACATGTCCCCATTTGTTTAAACATAAAAGTGTTTTGTCCCGGTCATTTAAAACAATGTTTATTGAAGTCCGTGGCTTAGTTTGTAAAAAGAATGTATCCGCAATATTATACAACATACCATTCTTCCTAGAATACAGATAAATGATTTAATTAAGTGTTAAAAGAATAAAATATAGGCAATACTCACAGTTCAGTAGTCTTCTCTGTTGACTGGCAGGGATTGGGACTCCGGCTTCTCTTCATCAGATGGCAGGGGATCCCAGTGCCATCCATCGTCTTCATGGCCCCTCCGGCGTATGATTTTTGTTATTAAAGAGGACATATTTATATGGTCGGAGGCGAGATTCTCGGATGAGATCTCAACTTCAACCTCATAAATATGTCCCCTGTAATGACAAAAGTCATTCACCGGAGGGACCATGAAAATAGTCACCAAATACCAGCGATGTCCCGTGAGAAATGAGGCCCCAGATAGGAACTGGACAAGATAATACATGATGGGATGCAGTTGTCAGCACAAAGGGGCTCTTTTAGACAATGATACATCCGAAAGCTAAACTTTGGTTGATTCATTGGCAACTGTGTTTTATAGTGAAAATTTTTAATCTGTTACAGGTATCATATTGAATGGTCTTATTTAGACAAGGTACTCGATCTGGTTATGGTTAGGCTACAAAGAGGGGAGATTTAAGATTTGGTTTTCAGGATAATGATGGGTTAAGGAGAGTTAAGGTTAAGCTTGAGGTTAACAATGGTAAGGCTTAGGCTGCAGGATGATAATAGTTAGGGAAGGGTTAGGGTTAGGCTGTGGAGAGAGAAGAATTAAGTTTAGGGTTAGGGAAGGGTTAGGTCTCAAACTAAGGGAATGGTTGTATATCAAAGAACTTGCCCGCATGATCAGAGCCACCATAGTTATATCTAGTATTAAAGTGGGCCCCACTGTATACAAACTGGCAATGTTTGCAGACGATATCTTAGCGACTCTGACAAAATTCCCTTGAATCTCTCCCAAACATAATTCTGCTGTGGGTGTCACAATACTTTATGACTCCACACCCCATTATCACCCCTCCTCTTCTATGCTTGAAGAAAATTCTGTCTAGATAGCAATTTATCCACAAAATTGTTGCCACTTACATTCTTCCATGCCAACAAGGATTTTCCACCTGGATTCTCGCCCGAGGTATTTTGTCTGTGGTCAGAGAGGGGATTACTCTGTAACAGCCAGTTATTGGATCAGGGGAAACTTCACACCTTCCCAGACCTACAGGCAACATGGAACGTCCCGAGACAAGAATATCAGCGCTATGTTCAACTTTGCCACTCTCTTATTTCTAAGGGTATAACAAATATCTGAAGAACACAGACTCCCTTTAAGGACCTCTGCACGGCACAGCAGCGACCATCCCATACAAACTCGACCTTATATGGCTTGATCTTAGATGACTTATATCCACACTTGCCTAACTATACCAAAGCCTGGGAAAGGGACTTGGGGGAAACCATTGGAGAAGACATTTGGAATAAGATTTTCCAACATATTTTACTCAGTTCCAGATGGTATAGATGCCTTAATATTCTGCACTGAATGGTCCCAATGTACCCCAACTAATGCTGGCGTTGTAACAAAGGCCCAGGTGACCCACTTCATATCTGGTGGAATTATCCAATAATTAGGCCTAATTGGACTTCTATCCACTCCCTTGCATCCGAAATCGCTGGAAAAGTAACACCAATGGTTCTGGCTGTTTAACTTATCTGATTGCTCTGTATCACAGTATAAATGCTCCCTCCTACGTCACCTCAGTAATGAAGAAAGCCCTAATATCCCTGCATTGGAAATCCCCTAAACTGCACTATATCGGAATGGACATGGATGATTGTTAATTTCGACATAGCACAAATAAAAAGAAGTGTTGCAGCACTACAAATAAATATAAATATAGGGTGCTATTCCAAGATTCTACACACAATATCAATTACAAACAAAAAGAGAAGGGATTCATCCCACAGAATCCTTAGGAATGCACACCAAAAACCTAGGTCTCGTGAGAAAATTGTCGTTTAATAGCAACAAGTTACATAGATGCAACACACGAAATATAAAAAATCATGTGAACTGACAAGATGTTATACGGTGATAATTCACAATAATGCACACAAGTTTTAGCCATGCAGGTACATAAGTAATAATGAACACAATGGTATACATATCGAGAGTACAGAGAAAAGAGAGAATGTGATATTACTTATCCTTAGCGCGGTGTAGTATCCACAAAATTAACGAGGATAGCAGGGCAGCCTATCTAACTAAAGATGTCTATCCCTACTCCTTCCCCTAGCGGTCTCACGACCAGCGCTTCCCCCATTCCGGGTACGTAGATATCCCTGTACTCACTGATAACCCCAGGCTGTGTGCAAGAGCAGTTCACAGGCGGCACACCGGTGCACTCGGGAGCCGCATACGATAGTTCTCCTGACGCGCGTTTCGTAAGCAAACTTTTTCAAAGGATGGTTGATGCATGCAGGTGATGACTGATTGAAGGGTTTTTATACCACAGTACTCCAATACATCTGCTTGTAATTTGTACATCCAAAATATTATTTCATAATCTCACGGAAGGAGAACAGAGAAATAAGGGAGATTGCTACAAGCGTTTATATGGTTTGATTGGTGTCACAGTTTTGTGTCTGATGATGTTTCTGCTAATTTATAAATCTGCAAACTCTTACACAAGGAATAAGGAGGCGGCAGCAACAGCGGATATTTTAATAGCTTTTATAATCAGGTTGTTTGCAGTTATCCATCAAGAACAGTAGCCGGCCTAGAACATTAGTGGAGTAGGTGGAAGATGTGACAACATTATTTACAGACTTGATGGATATTTTCACCAGCAGCTACTGCATATAACTCTAACCCCTCGAGGGGCCGTGTTTTCTTCCAGTATTAAGTCAAGGCCCTGTAGTAATAACAATACACGCGGCTGAGTTTTTGGAGAGACAAAAGCTCGCCGGATAATAAGCTTTACCCCCGGGCTTTGCACATTTATTGTTGTAAAGAAGTAATTATTTATGGGTGTTCTTTGATTATTAACGACGCCTGCCACCGCTACCAGGAAGGATGACATATTTCCTGGGCTTCTCCTGGGTGTCTTCTGCAGGTGCGGTGATTATTCAGGACGGGGATTTGCAGCTTCAAAAAGACTTCAGAAAAAAACGTGATTTGAAATTTGAATCTACATCGTAAGATCTCTCCATTGTGTTCCTAAACTCACGCTGAAATATGAACGCGCGCTATCTCCGTGAAGAATCAGTCTCCGTGTAGAGTCAATAATCTCCCAGCAGCCTAAGGAAGATGTTTCCTGATATTCTCCTCGGCTCTCCCTTCTCACAGTCCCAGTCGCCTAAACGTCATCTCACTACCAGGGGCAGAGGAAGGCACAGGGCAGGAGGGTAAGTGTCCTACTGGGCTGGACCCAGGGACGTGAAGTAGAAAGAACCGGATCTTGAACTTCTGGACCGGATCACATTCTAACATTTTCTCACAAATCCAACAACATAATAATCCGAAATTTAGATCCATCTCTTGAACTAAGCACCCATGGCGCTTCTCAGCAATAGAGAGGAACTTGCGCAATTCTATATTCCGCACGTGTGAAAGGAAAATCAGTTTTGTGGAATACGCTGTGCACGGGATGTCCATTGAAAAATGGTTTAGATGCTGCCAAAGAACTTCATTGGGCCCCACAGGGTACAAACCAACCCCGTCAAACACCTTTAGGATGTATTAGAAAACTAACAAATGGCTACAAAGTGCCAAAATCTACCCCAGAGGACAGCTGTAATAGTAGCAAAGAGGGAACGCACGTCATAGTAATGCCCATTGTTTTAGAACGAGATGTTCCATAGGCACATATGTGTTTAATCAGGTGCTCATAAAGGACCTGATTCATTTTTAAGAATCAGAATTAAGAATTTTAGGTGCGTATATTTAGGAAGAGTTACACTGCACGGGTGTATTACCATAACATACGCAATTTACCTAGGACTTAAGAACGGGACAGCTCTGAATCAACATTATGAACCTATTAAGAATGACTTAATAACGAAGATAAGAAGAGTGGGTTCCTGTGTAAGATACTACAAACCTAGGTTCTTAGTGGTAAATAGCAGTATTTGCGTTCCTAAGTCCAACATAGATATCGCATAAAAGTTACAACACCTACACAGTATGATGGATGTTATCTCGGTTGGAGTTATGCCCAAATGTGTAGCTTGCTGCAATACTGGAAATTTAAGTGATCAATATTTCAGAATCTGGGCAGTTCCTGAAATCAAAAAGTTCCTCAAACTAAAGTTTAGTTCAACAGAAAGCGTGGCCTCACGTATCTATTTTACACGACTGCACCACAAGCGATAACCTCGGTGCCAACATTTCCTTTCTATTCAGGGAAAGTAAACTAACGATGATTTGTACACAGGATCTGCGCCAAGTGTTTGTATTGTTCCAGAACTAAAACTGTTATTGTATTTTACAGAGTCGGGCGCTCGTGCCAAATATTTCTAAAGGTTTTGTCTAATTTCTTAAACAATATTCTTTCTGGAGAAATACTTTACAGAGTTTTAAATAGAGCAGAACAATAGACACAATAAAAACCAAACCGAACAAAAGACACCCTAAAAACAGCCTTAAAAGAAAAATATCAACTTTTTCTCTAATTCGTTAGATAATCCCTAAATATTGCATTGGTTTATTAACAGGAATATGACTGACAAAGGTCAAAGTTTAGGGTCAGATTAAGAATTCTGTTTTTCTCACAATTTCCGTGCATTTCAGTTGCATTGGGCCTGATCCAGACCTTAAGATAGATCTTAAGCGTAAGATCGGCTGAAAAATCGTGGATCGGGTGTCCGTAGCAGCGCCGTAGGGACGCTAGAGGGGAATTCCCCCAGTGTCCCTACGTTCAGGTTAGTGTAGGTGGGCGGGGGGAGGTAGTTTAATGAGGGTGGGAGGGCTGAAGTTAGGGTAGCCTTCAGCCGGCATAAAGAAGGGGCGAGCACAGGGGGAGTGTCGGGGAAAGTGAATGCCGATACGCATTGGCGTAGACGTAGGTCTGGATCAGGCCCATTGTGCTCTCTCTTTTTTGTATGTGTACAAAGTCTCTGTTACCCAATCAAAACACATTTCTACAAAGTGGCGGGGCTAAGATGAGAAGTGGGTGTTCCCTCTCATTACAGTAGGCGTTCCCTCTTTCTGTGTACACATGTGGTCCGTGGCTGCTGGAAACCAGGTCACACGAGTGGACGCAGTTACGATGTGACGCCAGGACGGCACAGCCCAGCGCTTGAAGATCTTTATGAATCTGGGGCTCACAAATCCAACAACATAATTATCCGAATTCTGGATCCATCACTTGGAGGGTTCCACAAGCAACAGATATATAAGAGCAAACGTCAGAAGCAGAGGCGTAGGAACGCAAGTTTTCATGGGATGGCAAAAGACCAGGGGCTGCTATAGGGCCTGGGGCCCCTTTTTCTTGCGATCGGTATCTCATTCTACGACAGTTATCCTGATTCAGACTGAAGAGGGAATTAAGTGCGCACAGATTCGCAAAAATACGCAACGAAGTGTCATGGAAACTCCTATTCTTCCAGACGGATTTTATCTGACTTCTGCGTCCTTACCTCTCCGTGTGTATTTTTGTGCTTTAGTTGCTTAAGTAGAAGATTGTAAAACGTGCCCTTAATACACCCTTTAAACGCCTCCACGCATCCATTTTTCTTAACTACCTTGTTATGGAGGACTGGCCGCCCTTCTTATCTATCTCACTAACAGTTGCAATCTCCGGCACAAAAATCTGATTTGCGAAATAGGGACATCTGGACGTTCTTTTTCGGATGTCCCTTTTTCTACTTTCTACTTTTTTTTCAGAATGGGTGAGTGTGGCGGCATAATTCACCCATTTCCCTTCAGAAATGACTATATCCCTCCGCCGCCGCTATCGCCGGACAAAGGGACAGGCGAGTGACCTCTATGGTAGGGAGATGGAGGGTCAGGGTCAGGCTGCAGGGGAGTGAGGGTTAGGGTCAGACTGTAAAGGTGGGTTAGGGTCAGGCTGCCAGGAAGGGAGAGTTACGGTTAGGGTAG
>WWET01000093.1:1012544-1035588 GCA_011038615.1 Limnodynastes dumerilii | reverse complement strand
CTATCTACAAGTAATCATTGTGTGGTGGATGCAGTACTAATTGTTTTGCTTCCCTTGCAGACTCTCAATGAATGGTGTCTGACACTGGGAGACCGTGGCGCATCTTCCTCCATGGCATCCACCAGGATCTGATAGGAACCTGGGAGTGAGGTGTGGGTTGTTTTCTTTGCAGGTTTTTGCCCACCCATCCACCAAAATCAGGACATGTTCCAGAGTTGTTGCTTATGAAATTCAGACAAGAGGACAAACAAAAAGCCATCTTCCCAGAGTCTCAGTGAATGATTCCTCTAGATCAGGTGCATAGAAAATGGGAACATGATTGCTATATGTGTATATAATACATGTAGATTTTATTCAATCATTTAAGTTATTTAGCCTTATGGTCCAAATTCAGAATTTCCTTAATCCTCAAGCAAATAATATGGAAGAATCTACAACCAGTGGTCCTCACTAGCCAGGCATCTGTGTGTTCACAATTTAATCCCTCCCACTCACATGCAAAGACTTCTAACCTGAAGTCTGGATCACTATGCATTAAGAGTGAGGGCCGTATTCAGAGAATCATTTTCGCGACGATTTCCATACGTTTTTGTAGGTACGTTTCAACTGCACATGCGTAGTAACTTTATGTAGTTCATGTAGACTATACGTGTGGAAGTGCCTCGCGAACGGACTTGTGAATCGCATGTGGGTAAATAAACATGGATCTCCCACGTAAAAATACGCACGTGAGAATTTAAATAAAAATGGGTGGGTGGAGGCATTTTAATGAAGGAGTGTGGGCGAGGTGCGGGCGCGGTTAGTTAGATACGCACATACGGAACTACTCGACGCACGGAAATGCCCACGTAAAGATAAGGCAGGTCGAGGCACTCGTAAGTCACAGAAAACCCGTCCGTGTGCGAGGAGTGTCAGGGGTGTTGCCTTGCTACGTCCGTGCGAATATTTGCGTACCTTTCTCAGACAGATCTCTGAATATGGCCCTTGAATGCCTATTTATACATTGACTATGAGGGAGAAGAAGTAGTATAGTTGTATTTTTTTTATTGTATTAATTATAAAAAAGGGTTTCCCTTTTTTATATGGGTTTTCCTCACTACCTCATTAATAAAACACACCATCCTAAAAATAGTAACATTAATTTAAAAAAAGAAGGCTGACATAGTAAGAAGTCTAAATAGTATAATATAGTGCAATGCTGCTTAAACTTATTGGACTGATAAACATCATATTACCAACTCTAATGAAGTGTACAGAGAATGAGCAGGCAAATCTTCTGCATTGGACGCCTAAGGCAGTGATTTAATAAAATCGCATCTTCAAGTTCCACCACATGCCCATCAAGGATGCCCTGCATAGCATTACTAAGGATGGACAATGCTTGACAATGTAATTTGTGTTATCAAGCTATGTCCCACCTTTAGTAACACTATGAAGGTTGCAGTTGATCAAATATGTGTAACGAACATTTCTGTGTTTTATTTTACAGATAGAACAGTAGAGTTTGTTACTGGTTTATGGCAGTGTACTGGGGCTATTTTTTCCTTTTCTTTCTGTGACAAGCAGATTAACCCCTGCCTTTCACGTACCTGTTTAACATATACTTATAAATTGATTGAGCACTTTCCATTCTGTTTTTATTGTGGTTGCAGTCCCCACTACAAATGGTTGCTTTTAAAAATAGAGACAGCCGAAAGTTGTTTTCGACTGTCTCTATTCAGACTATGCTGCTGTTTTATCATTTTTTTTATGAATGGGTGAGTATACCGATTGGCATACTCAACCATTCATTTTCGCGGGACTCACCAAAAACAGCTCCGGAGAGGTGAGTAACCTCTCTGGGAACTTTTTGTGTTAGGAGGAGGTTGGGGTTAGGCTCTTAGGAAGGGAGGATTAGAGCCATTGAAGGGGAGGGTTAGGGTCAGGCTGCAGGAAGCAGGGTCTTAGGGTTAGGCTATAGAGAAGGGAGAGATAGAGTCAGGCTGCGGGGAAGGGAGGGTTAAGGTCAGGCTGTGGGGAAGGGAGGGTTAGGGTCATGGAAGGGGAGGGTTAGGGTTAAAATTAGGGAAACAGTTCGGGTAGTTTTAAATCTTACCTATCTGAGCATCATGTTCGGTGCCCCGGGGATCTATTACTATGTCTTATCGAGGCATAAGCAATTGATATCCCAGCAAGTTCGGAACTGGCTGAAAGAGAACGGCCCTATCACGTTTTAAAGGTACATGTCCAGACTCTGAAACAGGACACTAATGTTAAAAAATGCAAATCTATCTTTTTATGAATACCCTGTCATAGAGTTAAAGTAATAGCTAAGAGTTAGAATCTGCTGCAGTTGGCAAGCCTATAAGAATAGTTCTAGATTCAGGAGGATGCTGGCACTATTATGATAGTTTATGTAAACATTGTCCGTGCTCATTCATAGGACATTGCTTTTTCTAAAAACATATTATTTAAATGTATTCATTACAGACTTTAAACTTGTTCTAAAAATTGTAAAGATATATCAGCACATCAAAAGGGCAACTACATGGAACATTATACAGCATGTCTACATTTTTATATATGAAATGAGAGTACAGTATTTGGTTTTCATTTGATATTCCAGTGACCACCAGCACACTGGTTTTGTAATCTGGTATTTCCTTCAGGTGTATTATGAGACTTTAAGATCTTTTTACTGATGACAGAAACATTGTGTGAATCTTATGTTTCCTCTTTGAATTTTAACGTTGACTTTGGCGATATTTAACGAGAAAGTGTCTGGACAAATAAATTTAGGTTAACCCTTCATTTTAGTAGAGGTGCTGAAAAATGTATGCTGCCAAACCAAAAAACATATATTGGAGGTTTACCTGAATAATTGAGTTATTTGTTTATTAATCAGTTAACAACAAAATTCATGTTATGTGAGTTCTGGTTTACATTATACATGGCAAGCATCGTGTTATGATCTACCACTGACCAGTCACTCCTAAATCTATAAAAGTATTTACATCCCTGGAAGTCATGTAAGGCACCCAGTCAGTTGAGGCTTCTCCCCCACGTGTAATATTTATGCCAGTCTATATTTCATGGCACACAATCTGTCATTTATTCCTTATTTTTAATGTATGTTGTAAAATCTATACCATTTCCAGTTACTACAGGGTATATCTCTGTTGTCTCTTCCATTGTCATATTAAAGAAATAGATAGATAGACAGTTAGACAGATATTTTATTAATTTGAAAATGTATTTTATATTCTATATACCATCCCTGCCTATGTGTCGTGTGCAGATTGATGGCTGATGGTAATTTAACATTACTTTGTGGATGTTTATTCTAAAAAAAAAGTATAAAAATTGTACCATTGTCATTACCATATATACTGTAAAATAAAGGTATATAACTTATTAGTATACTTGTATCAGAATGTAAAGTTACTTCAGTATTACAGAGATATATATCTCCCTCTTGTGGAAACCCATAGATCATACGCTATAACATTCATGTAATGCTGATTTTGGCATTAACCATTAGACTGTTATTGCACATAGGAAAGTCATTCTTCCATGACATTAATGGCTGATAACACAATAGTGGCATTAGCATTTCTGAAATAACTGAAGCATATCTTATATAGACCACAACTAAACAAATATATTGGCATTTGAGACATGTCTCTTTTACTGAAATTAGTGTAGCTATAGATGTGTTTCAAATTATTTTTTTATTTACTTAATAGCAACTAAAAGAAGAGAAAAAAAATACAAATGTTATGTAAGTGAATATCTGCAGCAGCTGATTTGGGCGTTTTGCTATGCCCTATGTATAAAAGCAGATATTAGGAAAGAATTCAGAGACTAATTAATTAACTCAAAATACATCAACTAGAATCAATAGTCGTACTATTTATATATGGAAATGGAGGGACAACTAAAAATCAATCTAATATTCAATTAATATAGACTCGGAAATAAAAAAGAACAAAAATTCCTAGAAGTACAGAGATCTGGATGATTAAGCAGAGAGAGGGAACACCTATGCTATAAAAAGACTGAGGACCAGATCCAAACTACTACTAAATGAGTGGTTTCATGTGCAGTCACTGCACTTCCAGTATGAATATGGATCTTTGGGATCCAACCGTCTGTAATGGAAATGCTCATGCAATATCCTATAGTAAGGGCATTTAAAGCTGCTTATGTCCTATCCAGACTTCCAAGCTGTTCCATTAAAAGTGAGGGTGCTTCGGAAATGTTATGGTATGGACCACTGATCGTAAGTCTGGATGTGGTACTAAGAATCAGTGCCCACTCAAATCAATCCAGAACCAGGGCTTGACCAGGACTATAAATTATGCCTGGTATTTTAAGAAGCACAAAGGCCCTTCTTTTGCTGGGCTCATTCACAATACTCAAGAGAAATACAAAACCTTCTAAAAGCGCTAAATAATCAGCTGCAGCTTCTAAACTAAAGAGAGTTCAAAAATTCTCAAAGGTAAACAATTAATAAATATTTAAAAGTCAAGAAGACAGCGCTAATATAATAGATACAAATGTTAATATTGGGACTAATTAGGATCAAAAAAGCGGCATACAGGTGGTAAATATATATGAAAGAGTCTCATGATGAAAAAGTTCAATCCATATAGGAAAGTACCTTAAACCAAAACCCCATTTACTGATAAATGGATAAAAAAAATACACATATCAATAAATACAATTCAAACATTCACATTTAGGCAATTCACATAAAAAAGTCAATCAAAACATCATATATGTAAGAGGAGAAGAATCTCCTACCAAGGGGGAAGATAGATGTTCAGAGCCTGGCTGGAAAAAAAGGGGGACGTCCAAAGGCAGCCACAGATGGAAAGCATCCTAGACAGAGTCACCACGCTTGAAAGGAGTTCAGGAACAGGTATGGATACTTGACATGTTTCGGGCGCTGCCCTTTTCTCAAACATTGCCACATGTGCCCCTTGGATTAATGATCTAATAACTGAGAGGTTGTGGAAGGATTTTTGAGGACTTAATTTCCTTTTGAGGACTGAACTTTTTGGGGGGGATTTTGGTTTAAGGTACTTTCTTATAATGGATTGAACTTTTTCATCAGGAGACTCTTTCATATATACTTTTTACCTGTATGCCGCTTTATAATCCTAATTAGTCCCAATATTAACATTTGTATCTATTATATTAGCGCTCTCTTCTTAACTTTTAAATATTTATTCATCATTCACAATACTGTTGCACACACTGATGGAGAAATGCATAAAACCACACTTAATATACAAATTAAAAAAAAAACTTCCATTGGGCGACTCAGCTACCATGGATGTATTTTAGAAGTGAACTGACCTGATTTGGGGTGGTTCAGAGTGATTAAAAAGGATACTCCCCAGAATCTGGCCTGAAGTTTAGGTCACTTCCTGTCGGAGCTACTATCTTGGATTAAGGTGCCTTTATGACAACCCTGTTTCACAGGGCCAAAGTCTGCAACAAGTACAGCCACAGGGCAGCAATAACTGGAACTCCGGAGGTATGAGACCAGGCGGCTTATAGGAACTGACTCACACTGGAGCCAGCAGCAACCAACGTTTGACTGTGCTGCAATATGTGAGACAGATATGTCAGAGGACAAGGCAAGCTAACCGATTTCACATTTTAGAGCCTCAACATAACTAAGCTTGCCCCAATAAAGTGCTGCAATTCCTATAAAAAATAAATGAGATGGATGTAGAAGCCCGATCTTTATAGTTTGCTACACTCCAGTGAATTTGTGTCCCAGACAGATGACAGACTTTTTATCCCCATTCCCACTAGTGTGGAAAAACAATAGGCTATTATGAGAGTTGAAGAACTAGCCTGCAGGGAATAAATTGCAGACTAACATTACCTGAGAGACCCAGGCTTTAAACTTACCCTTCTAGGTGATGCTGCTGCTGCACAGAACACATATAATAGGCATACCAGATGTGCAAAGGTTGCTGCAGGAATTACAATTGTCACCTGCTATCTCCAAACACTGAGTATACATCAATAAACAACATGTCCTAATCAGCTTCTATCATCAGCTGAAAATTCTGATGACCAGTAAGCAATCTGGACACAGCAGATACAGCATTAATGACTCCAGCCCTAAAAAAGCTTGATCAGCAGAACAGACAGCTATCAACTTAATTAAGAGGAAGCCTTGAACTACACAGTGATTAAGAACCTGACCACAACACAAACGGAGGACACCTGGACCATCATCATTGTGAAAGACCAGTTGAGGGCACCATCCAACTTCAAATCCCAGAGTCATCACAGAATCATCAGTGTAGTGGGAAAGACCAGCTAAGCAGATTATCTATACATTACAGTGTTGACCCATCTATGCACCATAGACCCATGCACGCATTACATGTACTCCCCATTCTCGGTAGGAAATCTGGACACATGTCCAGATTCCTACCTTAAGTATTACGACTAGGTCTGCGGCCTTATGGCCACAGATGTAGTTGTAACAGTGCTTCCCCCATTCCGACACCTAATTTACATGGCTATATCCTCCTCAATGGCAGAGATTCAACCATCGTAAAATAGGTGTCTACCCCTTTTGTGAACCGGCTAAGGTTATATTAAGATTTAAGGTATAAAGAGAAACTCTTAGACCCAGGGTTGGGATGGTCATTATCTGATCTATGACACAGGGCTGACATTTTCCTAACAAACTGCTGAGGGAAGTAAACATACCTGCAATATATCTATGAACGTTTCTACTAAATACCTGAAAAAAACTCTAGCCCACACAGCATCCATATAGGATGCAATACAAAAACCAAAACAACAAAAAACAAAGGCAAGTAAATATATATAATAAAATAATAATAACAATCATCATCATCATAATAAAAATACTTTCTGCATTCCACTAAATAGACTAGATCTTTACACCTTACACAGTGATGGCCCATTAGGGCATGGATTCATTTCTGAAATGTGCCTTTTGAAACAAGGTCAGACCCCCCTCTCATCTTAAACTTCATCCCCAATCCATTCTTTCTCTAAACAGTCACACAAGTAATATTTGCAACAATAGCTAAGAATTATCTAAATAAATTATGCTTCTCACTGATAAAAAGCTGGAAAGAATGCAAACTATATAAAAAAGAATCCAACACAATTAGCTTCCCCACACTGGAACAGCAATTTAGCAATGTGGAGGTTCAGAAATTAGCTATGAAAAATACAATTGAATCAAAACACTTTGCAAAAAAGTTGACAATTTAGAAAATAGGTACCAGAGAAATCTTCATTTTGCATTGCTGGAGTCAATTACTAATGATAAATTGATGGAAATTCTTACTGAAGACATCCCTGTGGTCTAGACCCTAATTCCATCCAAACATAAACACAAAATGGGCCCAGACAGGCAAAGGGAGGGATCCAGCCCTCACCCTGTAAGAGCAAAATGCCTTGATTTTTGAATTAAATAACCTTTTTGGGCATATCGCAAAACCTCTGACTCTGAGGTCTATAAAACTCTTTATTTCACAAAAAATAAAAATAAATAATCCCTCCTTTGCCTGGCAAAAAAATAAAAATAAATGTAAGATATAAAAAAAAAACCCCAAAAATGACCTTTATCATGTTAAAATGCATTGCGCGGCATGCCATTAACACTTGGGGCCACATTTACTAAGCTGTGGGTTAGGATTCTAGCTCTCACTTTTCTATAACATACTAGAGAATGTCAGCTAGAGCCTGATTAGCTGCTATAGGAAACATCTCCACTTTTCCAAACCCGCAGCTTAGTAAATCTTGCCCTTAGTATGCTTTCGTCTATAGAACTAGAAGGCAGAGCATGCCCATGTGTTGCCATGCATGCTGTGACTTTTAGTACCATAATCGTCAGCATGCCAAGTGTTACTGGCAATTATAGGGCCGCAACTACTAATCAAATTCCCAAAAACAATGGACCAGATTTAGAGATGGAAAATATGAGAGGAAAGTTACCCCTGGGTAAAACCATGTTGATTTCAGGGGAGTCAGGTTAATTGTATTCTCTGCATGCAGGGATATATCTTTGAATTGTTTATTGCACACAGATACCGACAGCTTTATTTTTACACTGTTATTTAGACTTGGGCTAGGAAACGCCACCTCTCAACTCTAATACTGTTTGCAACAAATGAAATATGACTCCCCTGCAATCATCATTAGCCCAGGTGTAACTTTCCTCTCTTATTTTCAGTCCCTGAATCTGGTCCAATGTGTCCCAATAAAGAAAAACTAACTTAACCCTTCAATAATGTGCCCCAATAAAGTGAAAAGAATAATGTGTCCTAATAAATATAAATTTAACACTTAGAAAGGAGTCTGTGTGTCTGTGGCAATAATAATGTGGCACAATATACAATTTTTTAAATCAAAATAGTGCTGTAAAAAATATTACTACTCACAGTTTTTATTCTTTCTTCCAAGGACTTGCTTTCAGACTGTCACGATTCACGGCAAACGCCGCATAACTTACCCTGTCAGGAGACATCTGGCGACTGCTGTCCCGCTCCGGTCCCGCTGTCATCAGTCTGAAGACCACAAGGCACTTGTCAGGAAAGCTCCAGCAGCGGTGCCTCTGGCGTCCTCGAGTCTCCTGGGCGCCACCATCTTTGATTCCGCACGTGACTCCCCTCGGCCAATCCGGAAGCAGGCCAGGGGAGCACGTGATGTGATGGGCCAATCAGCGCTAAGAGCGGGGTATTTAAATCCCAGGCACTGTTCCTTCAGTGCCAGAACTTCTTAGTCATTACTGGAGCCTGATTCCTTCCTGAAGTCCACAGTCTGAAGTCCACAGTCTGAAGTCCACAGTCTGAAGTCCACAGTCTGAAGTCCACAGTCTGAAGTATACAGTCTGGAGTACACAGTCTGGAGTCCTCCCTCAGTCCACAGTCTGAGTCCTACCTCAGTCCACAGTCTGAGTCCTACCTCAGTCCACAGTCTGAGTCCTACCTCAGTCCACAGTCTGATTCCTACCTCAGTCCACAGCCTGAGTCCTACGTCAGTCCACACCCTGAGTCCTACCTCAGTCCACAGTCTGAGTCGCAGTCATATCTACAGTCTTCGTCTTGACCCTCTCTCCAGTCCGGTTTACATCACCTACTCCAGTCCGGTCTGAAGAGCCGTACTCCTTCTCCAGCGACCACCTGACCCGAACAGGTACATATGCACCCTCGTTACCTTAGACCACCCAGCTTCATCTTCGCTACCTCTAGCTCACCCTCTCTCCGACCCACACTTAACTCTGACTTGCCCAAGAATGTGATAGTAAGTTCTGGCCAAATGGATCGGGATGGTCAGAATCCTCAGGAGGGTCCCTCTGGATTTACTCTTCAAGAAAGAATCCAGATGCAAGAGGCTGCAATGTCTCAAGTCGTATCCTTCCCTCCAACAGATGACTAACCAGATGGGAGCATTTCAACAAATAGTGATGGCTCAAAGTCAAGCATCGGCTCCAGTCTCCGCTCCGGTTCCTGGTGGAACCAGGATACCATTATCAACCCTGGCCAAATTCACTGGAGATCCTGCTCTATGCCGCGGGTTTCTGAATCAATGTAAACTTCTCTTCGAACTTAAACCAGACAGTTTCCCAACAGAGCGGGCAAAGATTGCTTACATTATCTCCCTTCTATCCGGGAAAGCTCTGGCTTGGGTTTCGCCTTTATTGGAAAAATCTAGTCCAATCCTGTCTTCACTAGATGATTTCCTGGGAACCTTTCAGACCATCTTTGACGAACCTGGACGCACAGCTTCTGCTGCCTCAGATATCCTCTGTCTCCATCAGAAAGATTAGTCTGTTGGCGACTATACTATTCAATTTCGTAACTTGTCTTCTGAACTTGCCTGGAATGAGGAGGCTCTAATGTCCATATACCAAGAGGGTCTTTCAGATCGGATTAAGGATGTGGTATTGTCCTGTGTCACACCCACCACTCTGGACTCTCTGATCACCACCTTTGTCTGAATAGACATTCGACAACAAGAACGTCGTTCCAAGCGAAAAAGAGCAACTTGCCCTAAAGTGACAGGTTCTTTCCGTCCAAGATCTCCAGTGCTTTCTTCTGAAGAACCCATGCAGCTCGGTAGATCTCGTCTCACTCCTCAGGAAAGGCAGCGAAGAATTAAGGAAAACCTTTGCTTTTATTGGGGTGAACCTGGTCACACTCGTTCACAGTGCGCCAAACGTCCGGGAAACTCCCGCTCCTGATTGACTCCGAGGAGGTCAACCCGGGAGTTCCTGTTCATTCCTCAAATCATTGGGACTGCCTAATACCCTTAACTCTGTCTCTGGAAAATCAACAGTTTGAATTAAATGCGCTGTAAGACTCTGGGGCTGCCGGAACCTTCATCACTGCTCACCTAGTGAAGAAACTTCAAGTTCCCACGTACCTCACTGCAGTGGATGGATCCATATCTCATCGGACCTTGCCGCTCTCTATCCGGATCGGAGTTCTCCATTCCGAGACCATCCATTTCCTTGTGCTTTCCTAGGCTACTTCTCCCCTAATTCTAGGACTACCGTGGCTCCAAACCCACAATCCACATGTGGATTGGGTCACGTCTCAAATCATCAGCTGGGGTCCTGCTTGTTTCAAGAACTGTCTCTCCAAAGTAGTTCCCCAAAGACTAACCAAAATTTCAGAGGAAATAAAAATTCCTACTCCGTATCAGGATTTTGCTGATGTGTTTTCTCCCAGGGCTGCTGAAAACTGCCTCCCCACCGTCGGTGGGATTGCCCTAAAGACTTGATTCCTGGTTCCACTCCTCCACGTGGTTGAACTTATCCTCTCCGTTCCCGAGACTAAAGCCAGTTCGGATTACATCTCTGAAAATCTCCACGAGGCTTCATTCATCCTTCCACTTCCCGTGCTGGCGCCGGGTTCTTCTTCGTCAAAAAGAAGGATGGGGGTCTTCGCCCTTGCATAGACTACTGGGGTCTCAACAACATCACTGTCAAAAACCGGTACCCTCTACCCCTTGTTCCTGAGAGGTTTGATAGGATTCGAGGCGCCTGAATATTCACCAAGTTGGATCTCCGAGGGGCATACAATCTTATTAGAATTTGCTCAGGGGATGAGTGAAAAACGGCATTTAACACCCGGGATGGGCACTATGAGTACATGGTAATGTCCTTTGACGTCTTTCAAAGCTTTGTCAACGAGATTTTCAGAGACCTTCTGTCGTGGTATACTTGGATGACATACTCATTTTCTCTCGGACCCTGGAGGAACATCGTGTTCATGTTAGAGAGGTCCTGTCCCGCCTCTGCCATCATCATCTGTATGGCAAGTTGGAGAAATGTGTATTCAAAGCAAGTGAGGTGGCATTCTTGTGTTTCATCCTTTCCGGAACAGAAATCCGTATGGATCCTGCCAAAGTCCAAGCAGTTTTAGACTGGCTACAGCCCACTATCACCAGAGGTGTCCAACGATTTATCAGATTTGCCAACTTCTATCGAAGATTTGTCCAAGGGGCCATATTGTCTCAACGTTTCTCTGACGGACAGACTCATCCATGCACCTACTTCTCTAGCAAATTCCAGCCGGCCGAGAAGAATTATGCGATTGGAGAAAAAGAACTCCTAGCTATGAAGCTAGCACTAGCAGAGTGGCGATTCTTGGTGGAATGAGCGCTCCATCCCTTTACCATTCTGACCGATCACAACAATTTACTGTATCTACAGATGGCCCGTTGCTTGAACCCTCACCAAGCCAGGTGGGCTTTATTCTTCTCTCTACAATTCAGACCTGGCACTCAAAACCGCAAAGCGGACACCTTGTCTCATACATTTCCTGCCGAAGGATCCTAGGCAGAGAAAGTTCAGCTTATCTTGAACCCCATCCCAGTGGCTGTGTCTCAGCTTATCAAGCCTCCACCATCTAGCTCACCCTCTCTCCGACCCGCACTTAACTCTGACTTGCCCAAGAACATGATACAGACATAGAAAGCATTGGTTCATCTTCTTCATGCAGGTTCCCGCAAGATGATGCTGGAGTCAAAATCCATCTTTATTTGTGTCTTGATGCAAATGACAGAGGAGTCACATTTGGTTCCCTATTTATACCCTCTGACAGACCAGAAGCCAACATTTTTAAACTAAGCGACTATTTAAAGCTAAATTGCAGCAAATTAACCCTTCAAATATCGCCATCCCAAAGTGCCCCTTAGTAAATGCGTGGCAATTTACAATAGTTACCTAACTCACCCCTTAGTAAATCTAGGCCTAAGAGTCTTCAGGCCTGATCCAGAACTACGCCGATGCGCTGTGCTTACTAAAGCACAACATATTGGCGTCTACCCTCCCCGACACTCCCCCTTTGCGGCTGTATTTTCCCTTGCTTACGCGGCTGAATTCTACTCTAACTTCAGCCGGTGTAAGCAATGGAAAATACGCTCGCACAGGAGCGTTGTAACGCTAAGCCCTCCCCTCCCTCCCTCCCTCATTAAACTAACTCCCCCCGCCCACCTTCACTAACCGTAACGTAGTAACGCTGGGGGGACGCTCCCTCCAGCGTCACTACGCTGTTCCTACGGACGCCCGATCGTTGATCAGGCGTTGCCGTAGCTACGCCGGGCAACATCGCAGTTCTGGATCAGGCCCTTCTTGTATAAAATCGATCGAGTTCACTAAGAATCTATGGCATATTATACAACATACACACAAAATGGAAGTTGCTCAATCAATTTATAGGTAAATGGAAACAGGTGCATGAAAGGCAGGGGTAATCTGCTAGCCACAGAAACAAAAGAAGGAAGGAATGAAAGAAAGAAAGAAAGAAAATGCTCCAGCTACACTGCCATTACCAGTAACAGACTATACCATTCTATCTGTAAAATAAAACGCAAACATTTCCGCTACACAGATTTGCAAATATAAGGCTGGTGGCTAATCATATATTTGCAAATATGAGTAACAGACATTTCTGCGTTTTATTTTACAGATAGAATGGTATAGTATGTTACTGGTAATGGCAGTGTTGCTGGGGCATTTCCTTTCACATATAATACAACATACACATGGCTTAAAAACACAGTACCATACAGGGGTGTAGCTAGAACATTGTGGGCCCCATATCAGAATTTTAAAGAGGCCCCCTATGTAAACCGTCTCCAGCAATGGCACTTGGTGACTCCTCTATCTTCTCTGCACAGACACTGATGTCATCACGTCAGCGTCAGTGCATGGAATGATAGAGGAGCTGGCACCAGCTGTTTCTAAAGCAGCGGTGTGGAACTTTGCAGCACTGTTATAGAGAGTAACAGTAAATGCTGTGTCCTGTCACTGTGACCCTCTGTTGTAGTGCTGCAGACAGACTCCACAACACTGCTTAAGAAGCAGCCAGACAAATGGTAAGTGCATCCTGTAAAGATTTGGTGAGGTAATTGCCGGGCTGCCAGGCCCTTTCAGCCACCAGGCCCCATAGAAATTTAACCCATTGCACCCCTTATAGTTATGCCCTTGGTACCATACACCTCCCATTAAAACAAAATTCTGACTTTTAAAGAGGCATGGCAGAACTGGTGACATACAGTCTATTGAGCAACTGTTAGAAAATGTGCAGACAAATTCTTACATATAGTGAAACTGCAGATACTGTAGGTTTGTAGTGGTACAACCATATCCAATGGCATACCATCAAGTACAACATTATGTAAGTGCAGTACTAAGGGACTTCCTAAAGGCTGACTGCATAATGCACTGGACACAACCCTCTTACTCCCAACACCCAAACAGGAATCATTTTCGATCTATTATAATTTACTCAGAAAGGCATCTCAGGCATTGCATAAGGGCAATTTTTCTGACCCTTACCACGGACGACCCCTCAAAGCATTAACAGTGTCTTACAAACTACTTTTGGGAAGCATTAACACTGAACTATTTCACATCATATATCATAATGTGTATCTGACCCAGCTTAAAAGATACCAAATGGATATTTTGCCCATTCACCACTGCATTACCTATCTTTCTTAACAAAAACACAAAAACATATAAGAATGAACTAGATAGGCAGCTGGTCTTAAAACAAGTTAGTAGCTTGTCAAATAATAAAGACAAATAAAATCTAAATAAGACTATAGTGCCAAGAATAAATGAATAAAAATATATTAATTGATAAATATATATTTATAATAACTCATTGATAGCATGTATAAATTAAATATATGAAATACAATTAAAAAACATACACTTAAGTATACCACAAACAACAAAAATTCTGAAACCACTATGTAACCTTTGCCATAGGTTAAGTGAGCTAAAAAAAATGATTATGGAATTCCAATGATTAACTGATATAGATCTCAAATAAATAAAGATTGTGCACAGGAATATGTACAGAAAAAAGTTTAGTGATCCAAATTGTCCACCAAATAGAAAGATGTTGAGATTTAACTGGCTGTGGAAATAATAGTGGTAATATCCAGAGTAGTATAAATGATGTGGACAATAGAAGATCTTTGTAAACAAGGGAGCACTGATACTTCATATAAGATGTAGAAAGGACAGTCGTATGATAATAACTGGTGTATGGAGAAAACTCTGACAGATCTTACCTTCAATGGGGACAGCAGTTCGAGCTCCTACCCACCGGACAACGATGGATTGTCAGTCAACAGCAGGTGAATATGGAACGTGTAATAACCTCCGTTGATGTTTACCCAGATAAAATTTTCACCCGCCAGGTGTAAACATATTAAGCGGGAATTGTGTAGGGATAAACAGCTTCTGAAAGGGCACACGGAGGAGTCGCTCCAAATATCAGTCTTTCATTTGTTTGAGTGAACCCACATCTTTTGCAGGTCTCCAATATACACCAATAATTCCAGCATCCAAAAAAGATCAGGCTCTTTAGAAACAATTGAATCCAATATTAAAGGTCTATTTGTTTGGCATATAAAACACCCTACCTATCTTTCTTACCTATCCTTATCTAAAGTTAAGCTATTTACCCATTATTTTAAAAAATGGTTTATTATATTTAATTTCACATTTTTTGTTGAGCCTTTTCTGTGCACTTGTGTTTTACAGCAATTTATAGTGTACATGACATAACAGGGAATTTACTACAGCAAGATACAACAGCACACACACACTGAGATACACTTACTCAGTTTTCCTTGGAATTATTTAGAAATGTTGGCAACTATGATTATCCTGGGAAACATAGATATAAACAATACATATATCTCAGTGTTTTTATATCACACTTGAATATGGCTGCGGATTGACCACATTTTTATTGTCACAAACCACTTTGTATAAAATTCTCCACATAATCCCTTAATATATGTTATTTTGAAATGGTTTAACATATGATCTGGAGTCATTGAGCACTCAGAGTAAATGGTAAAAGTGCATGCATTGGCAGACCGCATTTAAAAATATCAGCATTATGACAAATCTCAGTGGTCTTATATGCCCTATTACAAATATCCGTTTTAGAAAAAAATAGCACTATCAAAAATAAAACCTTTGGTCAGGTTCTCAGTTAGTAATGATAGACGACATACATATGCAACATACGTAAGTCTCCTGTCAGTTTGTACTGCACATCTACAGTTCAATGTATTCTGCTTCGGAATGAAGCTGCCTGTTGCATGCAGTCTCCGCATGCAGGATGGGCCCAATCACCTTACATGCGTATAGTGGGCGGGCATAGGTATGGTAATTGTACAGTAAGCCCTTATGTCCTATCCAGTATTCTGAACAGACAGTGTTGCAAGTAGAGTACTTAAAGTAACGTGTGGGACATGGATATCCTTTCTGCATATAGGAGTGCAGGGGGGGGTGCACTGTTCTTCTATGTGTGGAATTTAGGATAGCAAATTCCATATGTTAGCTTCCGCTGTAGAGGCTAATGTACTGAATCGCACATAATTCTAGATCCGATCCTTTATTATTAAATCATTTTTATGATGATTTCCAGAAATGTATCTGATAAATTAGAGTGTCATCAGAATCATTATTATTGCTACCATAAATAGCAGCACAATTGGTATAATCAGTGGTATTTAAAATGTCTGCATAACAGGAAATATCAGGGGTATGAGAAAAATCCACATGGATGTAGAGATTCCTACTGCTGCAGTCAGAGCTCCAACCATTGCAGCAGTGGAGATCCAATGCCATATCCCCACTATATTCTAACTGCCGCTCGGGGGAGGGGAGGCAAGTCCCCTCATTCATACAGAGTTACGATAGCTTAAACTAGCCCTTACTGTACAAATTGCATCCCTTCCTCCTCCCACAGAGCAGAAGCGCTTCCGCTTCTGGTCCTGTCCATCCCCACCATCAGTACATCTTAATGCTAACAATCAAGAAACCTTAAAAGCAAACACTAAACAGTTTACTTGAATGCAAAGTCATAAGGCCTTTGGAGATGAAACCCGTTCCACAAATAAAATTTTCACTGTCGAGAAAGGGCCTTCACTTCAATGTAATATTAAATATCCCCCCTCCCCAACAGTAAAATAGTCAATAACAAATTAGAGAATTTAGTGGCCTAAATAATGATCCCCTTAATAGTAGCAAAATATATATTGTAAGAAATTCTCTACATTAGTAAATGTAATTTTTTTTTCATAAACATCATTTTAGTCACTAAATAGAACTAAAAGAGTAATGAATAAAATTAGACCTGGTACTTAGGAGCACAGGACAGTAGCCTCCAGAGTAACTATTATCACTTTGCATTAGTTCCACCCTCACAGTTAGGTATGGACTACAGCATTACAATAACTATAAAAGGAAGTGAGCTGAATTAATTTCTATAAATGTTACTCTTGATGGTAAATTAAATAATCTATTTTACAAATACTACTTATCTTAGAATAAAGGATTTGAAGCTGAGATTACTTACCCACAAGAGAAAATATTCTTTGTCCACTTATTCACAAACAGCTCTTAACTGAGTGTTCTGTGCCTTCCAATAACTCTTATAGCCAAACTGTGACATCACAAGAACTTATTTTATAAGTCAGTCACATGATCAGTATAGTAAAATAGAATGCATTACTCATCCTATCTGACTGTCTATACCGATTGGAGAGAAATGATTCATAATATATTTTTACATATAAGTTATACATTTTTTATTTGAAATAAGTCAACTAGTAACAGACACTTTAGATAAGTATGAAAATGTCCCTAAATAAAATTGTAAGACTAGATCTTAACTTTTTCATTTACTAATGTGCCACTACACCTGTCACAGAGGCCATAGGCGCATAATGATGCATGTACATTATATTAGCCATGGATACTGAGAGGTAGAAAAACGTAAGCAACAGGTTGAGATTAAGCTAGTAAGGATACATAAATATAAGAATGAGAATTTAGTAAGAATTCAGTAGAAAATGAACCCAATATTATGGGGAATGTGTCTTACTCTTATTATTTCATTAGAATTTTATTATCTTTGAGGTAAGGGTTTGTGATGATGTGCATGGGGTGAAGGGGAAGATATAACATACAGCCAAATGATATAAGTACTTAAAATAGCGCCATACAAACAACAAATTTACCTTAATCTGCGAAAGGACATAATTACTTTAAGAAAAAAACTAGGTGGAAAACACATACTTGTGAGAGCTAACATTGCTGAGGGGATGAGCAGAAACAAAAGGACTTACTATCTAAATGGGTGATATAAATATATGCCACCCAGAACTCAGACTCATATTATAAACTTCAGATCACTGGTCACTCTCATGGAACTGTCATATCATCTGAGACAATCCCATACCCTCCAACATGACCCATTCCATTAGGTACAAAATAATCTGCTTCTCAGTTTCCAACTTTCTGTTACTATGGTAATCTCCTGTGTTGAAGAGACAAATCATTTTTAAATATCAGTTAAGTCATTTCACCAGGTGAGTGACAGTTGGAAGCTCGGGAGCGGATTATATTGTACCTAATGCAATGGGTCATGTTGGAGGGTCTGCAATTCAGCCTTTGCATCACTAAGCAGATAAGTCTACAAGAGACACATCTCCCTTGTCTATGGGTATGGTACCATGACATATATGTTCCTATGAATCCCTAACAGTCCATGGTAAACAATGGGCCTGATTGACACTTAAGAAGCTGCATGCGTAGTAGATAACGTAGGTGCGGTCTTTACAGACCGCACGCAGTGTGTTACATAAAAAGAGGCAGCGTGATCCTGCCTCAGGGCGTTTTTAGGCAGAAGTGGGAGGGAGGAGGCATTTAGATTAGCTTGGGAGGGTAAGAGGGAGGCGGGGAGGACATACGGACATTGCACGGAGACATAAGGTACCTAAAAACGGGGGGCGGGACGGGGGATGGAAGAGTAAGTTTGGTGCGCATCTGCACGCACGTAACTCACTTTTAAGTGTGAATCAGGCCCAGTATTATAATACATAACTAAAAAATGAATGCAAATTATATACATAAAACATAATTAACAATATATAAACAAAGGTGTATTATCTGTACTGTAATACAGACATAAAAAAAAAACTATCAAAGCCTTCATATCAGTCAGTATAATATGTATTTGCACAGAGCAGACATGCATTTTGACTTTTCAAATAATACTGATTTCAAACTTAATGTGAGCCACACCTAGCGGTCTCCTGCCCGTTACATACCATAATGAAGGGTTTACTTTAGTTGAAGTTCAGATCTTTAGTTAACATGGTCACTAAAACTGAACTTTGAAATACAGATAGTTTCTTATTGCCAGCAGTTGTTACTATGGGCACAGGCTATTGGAACAAACAGAGAGTAAAAGGGAGATTAGGATATTAAGATAATTGCAGTGCTACACTAGAAATATCAGTGAAACATAAACTAATTTAGAAATATGAGTATTTTGACTGGACTCCTACACTGGGCCAGAAAATATTAATGCTTCAATCCAAATGTTCCTTTGAAACCACTTTTAATTCCTGGAAGTCATTTTATGAAAATCTGGGTGGTTTGGGAATAAGAAAGTCAGTATACAAATCAGCATCTACTTTAATAAAATACATGTCAAGCATTCAAATGAAAAGAAGGAAAGAAAGAAAGAAAATCAGGCAACAGTCAAAGCAAACTAAAAGTTCTGTGACACATTAGAGGAATTATGATTTTGTTATTTAAAGTTAGATGTGCATAGCCACCTATTAGTTGCACAGCTTGAAACATTTTCTCTAAGTGCACAATAATTCAATAAGTGCATATGTACTTTCTATTATATGATATGTTTAAGGATTATAGTGAGGGATTATTTCCTAATACAAGGCTATGGCGCATTTAGTCATTTTGTTACGTTTTGTTCAGGTATAATAAGAGACATTACAGTAGGTAATAAGGACAGATGCACTAGGGTAAAATTACCTAAATAAAATGTATTTCTCTGAATAATGTTAGGACATATTTATTAATAAAAGAAAAGAACAAGTTAAACTTACCAATATTTTTGGTGGTATATGTAGGTCAGCACAGTGGCTCAGTGAGTAGCACTAAATTAACGTGTGTGTGTGTGTGTGTGTGTGTGTGTGTGTTAGGGACCATAGTTTGTAGCTTCAATAGGGGCAGAGAGTGTACATGCGCAGTACATGATTTCACATTTGACGTTAATTCTGGATACAGCCCTAGGTCTCTGAAGCATTATTCTTCAGTTAGAATAGAGGATATATATTTCAGATTCAATTATTTATTTTTATAATTATTATTATTATTATTATTATATATTTATTTTTTTATGGCTGAAAATTGCTAAATATAACATCAAATAAAATAAGATAATTTCCGATATCTATGAGTACAGTGGGACTCAAAATTATGATGGTGATCTCTGACATCATACTTACCGTAATTTAAATGAGACTTTTACCTGCAAAAGGTACACATAAGAGAGCAGGGTACTCATCCGGAATAAAGGATGGTACATAAGGGCTAAACCTAGCCCTTACTGTATGATTTAAATGGTGGGTTGCCCTGCCCCCTTCCAAAAGGAACGCACACGGAACACACGTTGGGCAGCTGAATTCCGATGGGGTAATACTGATACTGTGCATGGTAAGTTCCAATATTCAACTGCATTTCTCAGATGAGGATCCAGCCCAATATCCTTTTACATTAAGCATTTATTTTAGTATCAGAAGACATACGTTTTACCTTAACAACTATATTAATAGGATGTTTTGCAAAAAAAACCATGGAGTCTATGAAAAAGTCTATGAAATGTACAAAAGGATCAAAATTACATGGGATCAGATCCTACCGTACAACGTAGTTTGCATTTTGATGTGCGTAGGATGAACTGACATCCAATGGTCATACCCTACCATACAAAGGGAAAATGACCCAGATGGAAATCTAGATTGGACAGCACATCTATATAGTACATTGCAATAAATCCTGCCCACATGCAGGCACTATTTGGTCCCTCTGGTGGAAGTTGTCAGAGTGGTATTGCTCTTAAACCTGGATATGGTAGAATGCTTTCCAATCGCAGAGTTTGGACACATGCACATCCGTAGAAAGCAAAATCAGTTGAATTCAAACACATGGAAGGGGTAAAGTAGTATATGGTCCATAAAAAGAAATCTTACCAAGAACTTGCAATTCAGATATGTTATTGGTAATTTTCCATGTTTAATATTACTGTTTTATGTACAAGACAAAAAAAACACACAAACTGCAAATATTAGAAGAACCTGCCTGCAACTGGAAACACATCTGCATTGTGCCTGGCTGTACTATGTCTGTACACAACCTGCAGCATATGCATACAAATCCAGGCAGAGCAGCATCTGGATCACACCCAAATTCCCATTAGTAGTGTGGAGTTTAATGAAAGTACCATTCAGTCTGGATCATGGTCGATAGTTACTGGAGATGTGTCAGCTACAGTGGCAAATTTCTCACTAGGCATGTGAGGCACCTGCTTAGGAGCGCAGCTGCTAGGGAGCGACATGGGGGCGTGCTGTTGTTTTTTGTACTTGGAAGGTGCACTACATCACTGCACCACTTTTTGAATTAGCAGAGAAGCTAAGGGTATAGACATTGTCTGGTCCACTGCCACTACTCATAATGTTCTGCAGTGGTGGACAAAGTATGTTGTTGGAAGTGAGGCTACTAGCAACATTGTGCTCATGGGATGTCAGTGCTATGTCTCTGCCAGAGCTGGCAGCAACATGGAGAAGAAAGAAAGTAAGATGTAAAAGTAAGTAATGAAGCTGGAAAAATAAAATTGGAGGATAGAATAGTAGAGGATGGTATTAGGAAAGGTGGGGGTAGTTTATTATTATTATGGGTCATATATATTTCTATTAGTGGGGGGGGGGGGTCATTTAAGCACAATTATCAGGAATAAAGAGCTGTTTCTCCTTATTTTATCTCTGCATTTTTCCCATAATAATGCTGTATGGACCAGAATAGATAGGGATAAGCAGAACCCCACTGTATCCAGACATCCATGTGAGCACTTAGATAACCCGATTCACAGATAAGAAAGGACAGGATTCCCGTGCGTATATTTAAGAACAGTTTAACTGAGCATGCCCAGAACTCAAAACTACGCACTGAAACCACCACTTTGAGAAAGAGGCAACCCCTCGAAACACTTCAGCAGTGATCCGGACTTGATTTACAGTGCAGCTTCTCCTAACCGACGGTCTCCTCGCGGTCTCCCTGTGGTTTCCATCTGGACAGTTCTCGGGCTTTGTGTTCAGCAGTGGATGTACCGAACTCTTTTACCATCCCAGACTGCCAGATATGAGCTCTCAGTTTTAATTGTGCAACAGGAGACTCCGATCTTCTCAGTTTTTTATTTGTTTTTTTAATTGTATAATAAATTTGTTGTTAATCTACCTTTTTTCTTTAATTTACATAGCATTTCTGGTTTGGAGTTTGACAGACCCACTGGCCATTTAATACTGTATGGTCTGAACACCTGCAGACTCTGTTGTTTACCTTTTGATAATTTGCATATCCAGCTTTTTTTTATCTAGTTAGCCGCACATTCATAGGTATAATTTATTCACTTAATATTACACACTGCATGTGTGTACTTTGATTTAAATAAATAAAGGCTTACCTTTTAAAACTGCTGCTATGTTACCATTTTGTGTTTTAATTTTAATTTTGAAGGTAATCATTATTTACATTTGTTTGCATTTTTTTTATTAAACTTGAAGCATGTTTGCATTGTTTGTGTGAGACCTTGAGATCCAAATTTTGTTATTATTTTGATATTTACAGCTTTGAAAACTGAATGGTTCTTTATTAATCCTTCAATAAGTATTTATGATTTTAGGATTTTTCTATATTTTAACATATTGCAATTTATAATAAATTATTTAGTTATAAATCAAAGAAAACCTAAAAAAAATCTGCTTCTTAATTGAAACAATTAATGTGTTGCTTTGCTTATCTGTGAATCATGAGGATATTAAAGATCCTAAATATACGCACGATTCTTAGTTGGGAAACCAAGCCATTCCTAAGTATAAGAACCCAGAGATAAGAACGTTCTTAACTCCTAAGAAGCTAGAGGTGTGGTTAGCATTTTTCTTTAGAATCTGTGAATCGTTCATACTTATCTTTGCGTGCGTAATATAGGAAGTGTGAATCTGGCCCAGCATCTTTATCTCTCTCTCTCTCGGCAGGTTGAGGCAGATTCCCAGCTGTTGCTAGGCAGCCATAACTCTGCTGACTTCATAGGCTGTATTCAGCAGTCCTGGCTGTTACTAAACTATGTAGGCATAAGTATATGTGACATGTCCTAGTTATTGTTCGTCACCTGGGACTCCATCCAATCAGGATTGGAAGTTGGTCTGCCACTCCAGTGCTGATTGGCTGCATATGGCTGTAACTAACCAGCAGGGAGCTCTCTCTCTCTTGCAGGTGATATTGTCTAGCGAGCACTAGCCTCTTGTTTTTTATCTTGAATTCTTCCTTGTTGCCCTGCTCACTACAGAGTTGTTGTGTGATCTTTGTCCTCCCATTGTTTATGTCCAATCTCTCCATTCATCCCTGGTTCTGTATTCTTTCCCT
>WWET01000093.1:955136-965710 GCA_011038615.1 Limnodynastes dumerilii | reverse complement strand
TTAATAAGCTCTAGTTGTAGACTCATTCCAGCATTTTAACCCACCTTCACAGGTGTGCATTTTTGAATAATAGTTTTAAGTAAAAATGTTTAATGTTCCTATTTTTTCTTGCAGTTCTCTTTAGGAAACAGCAAAATGTCTCCCCACTCATCAGCTTTGTTTTAGCCCCCACAGACATCTAAATATACTTTCTTGTGAAATACACTCTTGTTCCAATGATCTTAAAGAAAAGCACATGGCAATACTTGGTATCCTTTGTCGCACTATTTTGTGTGTCACTAGTAAATATGAATTGACGTCTCATCTTATAAGGGAATGATGAGAGAAGACATTAGTTAATATTAAAAGACTATTTGTTAGTTACTAAAAATTCTGCTTATAGATGGAGGTAGGTTTATTTAACCCTTTGAAAACAATCCACAGATTGCTGATTACATGAACTGTTATTCTAACCTTACTTTATATTGTCAAGCAAGCCTAGACACTTTTTGTAATAATTTTTTAACACTGCTGATTTTTAAATGTACAATGATCATTGTATAACTTGGTAGATATTGTCCTACCAGCAGTGCACATTATTATAAACAAGCATATAAAAGAGTCACTATTGCACAGTTGCACAATAACGTCATGGAAGTCAATATTTCAATTTTGTTAATTGCTCTGCAATCATTAGGCATATATAAAAGTATGTGGGACACCTACTGTAATGTAAGATGTGTTGACTTGTGTAGCTCTGAGTAAAAGATTCAGATCTGCAGGGTAAGATCATATATTAAATATTTATAAATTATATTTGCTAACTAGCTGGCTATATTACATTTGGTATAAGTTGTTGTCCTGCGTTTATACCCTGATTACAATGAGACAGAACTATCACACCATCAGTAAACTAAGAAGGTTCAGTGAGGCTCAAAAGGTACTGCTGGAGCCAAGATACTAAGTACAGTTAGAATATGTTAATCTCCTGAATAAGTTACATGAATGAAATAAAGTATGGGGTTGGTCCATATTTTGGGAGTTAGTGCAAATGTAGAACTTAAGCAAAACTATGTTGCAATGTGCAATGTGCAAATTAATTTACATTTTATTGCATGCAAGGGAAATATTTTGCTTTTGTGTGTAGAACTTAAATACTCCATTATGTTATGTCTCGACTCTAAACTACAGTAGCGCCTGGAAATATCACCTCTAAACTCTGATTTGGATAGTTTAAAGTTTCCCAATCCACCGCCTCACATTGCGGCATAACATTGCGGCATAGTTTTTTCAGGTCTACATTTGCACCTGTTTTGCCCTTACTGTAAAATTTTGGGTCAGGCCCTTTGTGTTAATGTTGACGGAGGGAAAAAGAACACTGTAGAAAATTAAACATGTACTTGAAATAAATCGAGCTCATTGATAAATAAAATGTGCAGCATAAATGGTCCATATTGTCTTTATCTGCCTTCAGTGTAGCATGTTTCTACATTTCCTGTAAATGATATATTAAATTACAAAATTCATGCAAATGCACAATCTCTTGTAACACATACAGTATACATATTTCAATATAATAAAAGACTATCTGAAGTATACCATGACAGCATATATCACCAAGCTATGGAACCTACCTTGCACTATGTAAGGTTTCCCGTGAGCTGGTTGTATGGAGATCATAAACAGGAAAGTTAATGTCCCAAGGCACAGATGTACTGAAGTGGCTTTATCCATCATATTGCTCCCCCGGTTGATGGAGCTGTGCTGAGAATCTACTTTCTGAATGTGCATCTACAGCAGGTCAGCTCCCTTTTAAATGGTTCCAGGACTTGTGTCATATTATAAAAAAAACTCTGAATGAATATCATTCATCCTGTCAATGCTATTCAGTTCTTGGAAAACTGACAAATGAACTGCGTGAGTTTCTTGACGTCAAACCTAGATCAATCTATCCAGAATGTGACCAATAAAATAAGTGCTGGGATAAACATGGTAAATACAAATTAGGGACTGGTCGCAGGCTCATTGTAATTTATTATGGCATTTCCATGCTCTCATTTTAATTATACTGAGATGTTTGCAATGAATGCCACAATGAAGGCTCAAGAATCACTAATTAAATTGATTTTAAGTCCCAGATCTTTAAGATGACTTCTATAGGTCATAGCATGATGCTACAGGATCAGTTCAGAGGGGAGAATGATAAAATGGGGAGTGGAGAAGGATTGAAGACAAATATGAAATTCATCAAACAGACATAGCCGATCTTCAGAAGTGTCAGGGGAACTTGTAATACATTGTGTTTCTTAAGAGAGCGCAAGGCTGAAATTGACCAGTGCTTTGATTAATTTTAGATGAATGAATGTCCTCCACTGCTCATGACTTCAGGTGTGACTCCTCTTCCCTTTGATTGTCTACAGCTATCTGTCATTGTCACATTTCTCATCTTCTCTGGCAAAGTTTCTAATCTAGAAGAAGATGACACCATTTTTGGGACTGAAATTGCATGTGTTACAAATTGTTTGCCGGAACAGGTGTTTTATTGTGACTTCTATTTCAGAATACAACTATTAGCCTCATTTATAACATTAATACTTGTCAGTTTACCCAAATTGCTAAATGTAAATGTGATTGTGACACAGAGAAATATATACATGCTCATTTTTAACTGTGGATTATGCAAAGCTGCAGCTTATTTCCTTTTGTGTACATGAACTTGTCCTAGGAGAAGAACAAGGCTCCCCATTTATACAAGTACTCCTTAGAAAGTATTGTGTGACAAAGGGTAAAAAAATAATAATTTTTACATTTTTACCTTAAATACTACTCATCAGCATCTTACTCTAAATGGCCACTTTGTCAAACTACCTTGGACTTAACTTTCTCGCCTGTTAAGACCTTCAAGTGTTCCCTTAAAACTCACCTCTTCAGACAAGCTTACCAAATGCATGTATTGTGCAGTGATAATCACCCACAGTTGTTATAAATAAGTAGTGTGAACAGATTTTTTTGTACACAACTTAATTAAACTGTGGTGAATTATTATCAATTGAGCCAAGGCTATTGTAGAACGCTGTGAAATTAGCAATCTATGGACTAGACATGAGTAACAGCTGAAAGAAGCAACATTGGCCCAGATCCAGAACAACGCTTCTGTGCGAATTTACGCCTGGCGGACACGTAAAATGGCAATTTTGTATGTACTGCGCATGTGCACGACAGACGATACGCTACATAATGTAACTCTGAGCGTATTGGCCGTTCACATATTAGTTGCGTAGATTTGTACGTGTGGGCATGCCAATTTTACGTGAGACAAACGTACGTCTAAATTACGCAATGTAGGCGGGGGATTTCATTTAAAGTGTACAGTATGGGCATGCTTAGCTGCGTAAGTCCGTGTTGTCCATCCGTATGTGTGCGGACGATAACAATTACATGGCCAAAAGTTAAGGTAGGGTTTGAAAAGCGGAAATCGGTCAAAGAACGTACATTCAAGGGGTGTGCCAAGGGGAGTGTATAGAAGGTACGCACGCGTAAATACAATACGCTAGTAAACGGATTGCAAGCGGAGTTCTGGATCTACCCCATTGTTTGTTCTAATCAGTCCTGTAGAACCAGAGATATGAATTGGAGGTTGTTTAATGCCAACTGATTAAGTAAATATAATCTTGTAAATGCATGTTTTTTTAATGAATTAATTTATGTAACATGCAGCGTGTAAAGTTTCCCTGACTGAGTTCTATGTGCCTGGTTTCCCTCAGCTGCTGGATAATCAATTGAGATGTGCCTGGGTTCCCTCAGCTGGTGGATAATCAATTAGGTCTGCCTGAGTTCTGCAGCTGATTGGTGGAGTGGACTTTAAATAGCCTGAGCCCAGGAAGCCTCAATGTCGGTTATAGCGTCTGGTGTTCCTGTGTTTGCCTGCATTCTGATTGTGTTCTCCTTGTGCTCCTGCCTTGGATCGTGTTGTGATTTCTGCTCTATGTTCTCCTGGTATTACCCTTGCCCTCTCTGTCTCTGTTGTCAGCCCTGTTGTCTATCTGCAGTGTGCGGCGTGAGTAGCTTGCTGCTCACGCTGGCAGCCGCAGTCTCAGGCAGGTTCAGCTTATTTCCCTATGCTGAGTGGTCTGTGTGTTTACCATCTAGCACTGTCTGTGCCTGCCGAGTGAGCGTTCCATCTGCTCCTTTCCTGTCTGTGTATGTTCACGCTGTGTGTCCCAGTGTGTGGAGTCCGGTCTCCGGACTCCATCTGTTGTAGTGTACACTTGGTGCTTACCATCTCTCCTTTTGTCTCTACCCCATGAGTCTATATCTGGTGTCTATTATTTACCACTGTGTCCATCTGCCAGTGTGTATGCGAGTGTGAGTCAGTCCATCGGACTCCCCTGTTAGCGGTGTGCTGTATTTCATCTTCGGCTTCTCCCGCGTGTGCTGCCTCTTGGTACCTGTTGTCCTTCTGTATTGTTATGAATAACTGAGGTATAGGGCCTGGTGTTCACTACAGCCTCTAATGGTGGGGATAGTCTGGGCTGCAGGACACCTAGCAGGTTGCGGCCCCTGGCAGCAACGCCCGGGAGAGGAAGGAAGGATACCAAGGAGTATATAGATAGTAGAGGGAAGAGACAACGCCAGAAGGAACTGACCTGTAAAGTACAGACACAGAACACGGAACCAGACACGGGATGTAGGGCAGACGAAGATGGACCAGACAGACAGGTCGTACTAGGAAATACACTCACACAATCACACAGTGAAGGCAGTAACAAGTACAGGCACACAGGAGAGGCAAGAGTTAAATGGTTAAATGGCAAGGAGTGGACAATAAGGAGAGAGAGAGGGACTGGAGACAAGGAAGTATACAACAAGGAATCTGGGCAAGATAACTGGGGCACTCAAGAAAGCAAGAAGGACAAGGCAAGGCAGAGAGAGAGAGAGAGAAAAAGCAGGCTATAGCACAGAAGAGCAACTATAACCGGCACTGGGCAAAGCCAGTGCCAAACTGATATAGAGGCTGATAGCCTCTGATAGGCTATCCAGCCTCTAGCCCTACTCAGCTGGCTGGGCGCCTTCCCCGAACGCGGCATGCAGAAGAGGACCGGGACGGACGGCCAGTGACAGTGGCAGGTGGCTTCCAAGAGCAGACAGGAGGCAGGGGAGTAATAAGCGTGGCAGAGGGCTCCTGGCGGTGGCTAGTAAACAGGTAAGAAGTGCTAGTGCTCGGCGGCTCCTGGCGACGGCACTTAACATGTATGCAAGGGTTCCAACCTGCATATCTGTGTGCCTAGGCTCCTGTCTGCCTCCTGTGAGCAAGGGTTCTTACTACTTGTGTTGTGTAAGGGTCTCAGGTTGTGATTCGGTTCCTGTTCAGACACCTTCGCTACAGATCTTCCTTGGGAGCTATTGCCCGTGGCCGCAACCTATCAGGTGCCTGCAGCCAAGCCTTTCCCCACCATCAGGGGCTCTAGTGAATACCTGGCCCTGGTTTAGACTCTGTGAGAAATTCCCCTGGAGACTGTAACATTATGTGGATGTTTTCATTTTCTAATAAGACATCTTAACCAAAAACTATTTCAGTCTTTTAAGAATGATTTACCACAGTAAATGTTTGTTTGTCTAAAAGGTTTAAAGACAACAGAAATTATTCATTTCATTTTAATTGCACTATATTTCTATCCATTCAAGAATTTTTTTAATTGTTAATTAATCTTACTTTGAAGTGAAAGCTTCCATAAGTTAATAAGAAGTAAGTAATGTAAAGTAAATCACACATGCTTCCACAATTTTTAGCACTTTATTTACCAAAATATTCAGGATCATTTATGGCCTAAATTAACCTTGAGATTTCAAGACAAAGGATATCTAAAAGCTTTCTAGTGGCTATCCAATGTGGCATGGTGCATTCCTGATGGTTCTCCATTAAATAAGTTCAAAGTTCTCCATTAAATAAGTTGCACAAAAAGTTTGTGAATACGGACACTGGAACAAAACATTCATATTTGTATTGTTCATTTTATAAAAATCGTAAGCGTTTCCTGCCTCTGCGGTGCTGCTGCTGCTTCTGAGAGAAACTCATTTCAGGCACCAATATCGTCTCCAGAATGAGGTCCGAGAGTTGCATGGCAAGAAATCGGAGGGACACCAAGCAGGACACGGTATAACTGACATTAAGACACGGGCACCACTACGTTTATCCTCCTCGCATTTAGACTTGTGACTATCATATGAACAGTATGGACTGTGAGTAAACACATCTTTGTTTGCTTTACAATGAACTCTTGTGAAATTGGGACTTTTCTTTATAGAAATGAACTTGCAGACATGGAATGAACCTTAAAGGTTGTATGAAAAACCATGCTGTATTGCTCATTATGGATAAGACCTTATATGTGTTGGAAGGTGTAAAGTATTGAATATTCATGTGTGTATTCTTATTAGAGTGGTGTTATAGGGCCGTATACAGAGCTCCAGCCACATTGCATATACGGCCGGAGTTTTCTGATATGTTCTACTGCGCATGCGCAGTAATTCTGTAACGTAATCTACGTTACTTGTTGCAACGTAGATTGTGCATACGTCATTTACATTAGTGGGCTCTAGTGTGCCTTCCAGTGTTTATGACGTCATAATTTCTATAAAAGGGTGCTCTCCAGTGTCCGAATGGTCATTAATAGCAGCGCCCAAGAAGAGGAGGGAGCATGTCGTTGGGGCAAGTGCCAGAAGAGGCCGAAGAGCAGAATGAAGGACCGGAAAATCTTCTGCAAGCAAGCGGACAAGATTCTTCAATCAACAGGAGAAGATTAACTTAAAATAAAGAAAAAACTACAAGCAACTATTCCCAAGAATGATGACAGCAAAACGATGAGTCAGAAATATTTTTTATTTCTTTATGCAACACACTTAACTTAATTAGAAGTTTTGGAAAAAACGGTGTGGCCACCTGTCTTTATTTTAAATGGTATGGGGAAATTTTATGTATTGTAAATGGTTTTTTTATTCACACATGTATGTCAATGTTTATTATGTATGTTTTTAGACACTGTTTTTTTTGTAACCGGCTACAGCGCAGCATGCTTAAATGGCTTAACAAAGCTGTGCCTTTTAGTTGTAGCAGCGCAGCCATGCTAAGCCTTACAACCATGCTGCGCTTGCTTTTTTATACTTTTTTAAGCAAAAAGCGACATCAATTTTTCAAAAGAAAATCGCTATGCTTTTCTATAGAAAAGCACAGTGCTTTACTCCTTGAAAAAATCGATGCTTATCGACGTCTGTTAGTGAATCCCACAATATTAACTAAAAAATCGCAGGAAAATCGCGGCGAGGCCAATCGATTTGAAAACGCTTGCAAAAAGCGACCTTAGTAAATATACCCCCTTGAGTGTGCAGTGGATGAAGTCATTGCATTCAGCTACAATATTTAGCACCAAATTCAAAATGTAAAAATAGCACTCCCTAACCCAGAATTTGTCTAGAACTGGAAACCAACTTAAATTTAATTTTGTTTTTACTACACAGCAAAACACTAAACAATGAAGCTTTAACATGTATAATATATTAGTTACTTATTAACATAAATAAATCTTGGGCCTGATCCTCATTTAGTAACGTTAGGGGACTTACGCAAGCCTCTTGTGTAAGTCCCCATAAAAGTAACATCTGCATGAAGCGCACCAGATCTTACTCCATGGTTCTCCCTCAGTTAAACAGGTTGGTAACGCTGACCATAGGAGTACAATGGGCTTGGAAAAGTAGGCACAATTTATATGGTGAATAGGCATGTAATGCTGGACACTGCTGGACACAGAATTTCTGCAGGCAGGAATAATGGAAAGAGAAACACTACAGGCTTGAGGTGGATGCAAGTAAAAGTAGTTTGGATAACAGACAGCTAATGGTGCACACTTACAGAGATTACAGACAAAAACAACATGGAACAGGAAACAGATTAATGATCCACAGGCTGGGCCAATCAAGGCTAATAGGATGTTCACTGCTGTAGTGTTGGAGCAATCTTGATGGAAGGGAAGAAAAACAATAAATGTTTCACAAACAGGACCTAGACATAACAGCTGGCTAGAATTTAAACTTGTCTTCATTAGATCACATAGAAAGATGACTGACTGGCAGAGTTATCTGTGTGATACAGAATCAATATTTTTAAAGTACTTGAAATGTTCTGTGGCTCATTTTATCAATTATATTGAATTCCTGAGGTGTGATATAAAATAATTTATTTTGCTATGATTAAATGTGATAGCAATTTGTTGGTAAATGACTGAGTCACTGAGCCACCATGCTTCACATACCTTCTACCACTAACACGCTTGTCTCTCAGTTAGGCACAAGAGGCCAGCATCAGACTGACCTGCCAGGAAAATCCCTTGTGGGCTCCACTCCTTATTGCAGGGAGGCAGAGACTCAGTCCCTATTTAGAAGTCAGTACCATTCCAACTGTGCATTTTCTTGGTGTGCTAGGAATTAGAGGGTGCTCCAGGCAGCTGTAGTGCTTTAAGATAGCCAAGAGATGGCCAGCAGTACAGGCATGGCCCATACTCAGTGCCTGGTCCACCTCATAAGTAACAGCAGAGGACCAGGGACCCCATCTGTGGCACTTTGCAAGGATGCACATTAGCTTGATGCCTATGCAGGGGCGTTTTAAGAAGTGAGGAGGCGCTTGTGCAGGATTTGTAAATGGGCCCCTCATCACCTGGGCCTGAAAGTCACTATAGTAGAAATATCATGTTGTATCTGTGTAAGTTACTCTTTTATAGAGACTTGCAGTAAGTCAGAAGTTGGCCAATGAGCTCTCTCTGTGGCAGTGCTGAAAAGGGGACACTAAGCCTTAGCAGAGAGGATGCACTGGTCATAGTCATCACTACACAATTCCCACCTCATCCAAGTGACCAACATACAATACAATGCTAGTCACCACTGTACCATACAGATTGTATCCTAATCACCGCTGTATAATACAGACTGCATCCAAGTAACAAAATAGTAAGCACAGCGCATCGGCGTAGGTCTGCATCAGGCCCATAATCACTAACTTACCAGTCCCCTGTGAATCCAGCGTGGAGACCGCTGGCTCACAGCCCTGTGCGCCCGCAGGCCGAGCCAAGTCACACCCCCTTCCAGTCGGTAAGCAACTAGCAGGGTTCCTATACCAACCCGACGCTACATCTGCACTGCGCTGGCTCTCTTCCTCCTCATACAATAAGTTTCTGTATGAGAATCTGTGGTAGTTACACAGAGCAGCTGAAATCATATGATTTTTCAAAAAATATGAATCCTGAATTGAGTCCACAGTAGTTGAGAAACAAGGCGCTCTTCGCTCTGTGCTGAGAGCTCTGTCGGTGGATGCAGAGGTATTGTCAGGTTGCCCTAGCAACCCTGTCAATGAGCCAGGTTATTATGGGCAAATTCCAGGAAAGGCAAAAGATCTACCTAATCATCTTGGTTTGCTGAGATACATGTCCTAGGGTATTTTTCAAGCTCCAGGTTGGTTCTCTCTGTGAGGTTATTGGACTGTGGATGATAAGCAGTGGAGAAGTTTAACTTGTCTTCCAAGGCTCTACAGAAGGCTCTCCAAAATCTAGACACAAATTGTGTACCTTACCTCTCCTTTGTGCGCAGGGGGCGTGGATAGCAGCCTGATTGTTGTTTATCCTGTCTTTCACAACATGGTGCAGATTGAGTGTCTATGCACTTTGTGATATCCTAGTACCTGAGCTACATCCATGCAATGCCTTGTGTCTCTGTTTTTACTTTTTATTTGCAGTTCAAGCTCCTCCAGCACCTGTTTGCCTGAGTTAGACAGCTACATGCGGCTTTGTTGACATGGGCGCCCAGCAACCATCTGATAAGCAGATACCTGTCAATCCTTATGATGCGGGTGAGCGGCGACACATCAGCGGGAATAAGCGCCTCATGCACAGCGATTGGACATCACCACTATTTAATCTGATCCTGAACAGGCGTTTGGTACGGTCTACAGTTCTTTCTCACTTAAACTTCCCTGAGGACGGTGCGCACAGCACCGAAACAGCTGTCAGGACTTTTCCTTCAAACACATCCATGTAAGAAATTTCTTTCTCTTCCATCTGCATTTGGATTTACAGGAGCGCTTTTTTGTCGAGTGCATTAGACTGCCTTACCTCCCCTCCTGGTCCACAGAACGTTATGCTGCACAGGATTATTATATGACTGTATTTTTTCTGTTTAATGGAGAGACTATTTCACCATAGACTTTGACCCTGAAGGATTCTTTTGTTCTTTTTTTTTTTTCTTCACTGAATTTTTTTGCCTTTTTTTGCGTCTTTCATCTTGGAATAGGCAAATGTTTTCTATTTACCACGGATTACTATGGATGCCGCCACTCACTTAAAGGCATCTGGTGTTTTTAATTAATTGCTTTCCTTTTTGCTTTTTTTTCTATTTTTCCAATATTCAAGTGAACTATTGTGTATACTGGAACATACTGGATTAAACTCACCTAATTTATCAATTTTTTCTCCTGTTCATTTATTTACTATTTCATTACATTACTTGTGCTGGTTATGGGTTCTTTCAGTGGGACCATTTGCTATCTCTCTCTC
>WWET01000093.1:941260-953292 GCA_011038615.1 Limnodynastes dumerilii | reverse complement strand
GCCATACAATACAGACTGCATCCTAGCTGCTGCCATACAATACAGACTGCATTTTCTTGTCCCTCTATGCTCCAGACATCATTTTCTGCCATCCTGTGTGCCCCTTACATGTCTGCCATCAATTTCTATTCCTTGTATGTGCCCAGTCATCTATTTCTGCTGCTTGTATCTGGCCAGGACCCATTTTTGCCCCTTGCATGTGTCCTGATACCCATTTCTGCCCCCGCATATTTGCCCAGCCATCCATTTCTGCTCTTTGCATATTTGTCACATTTCCATTTATGTCCCTTGTATATGTGTCCAGTTTACATTTTTGCTCCTTGTATGTGTCCAGATACCCTTATACATGTCACATATATCTTATATATGTGCCTAGTCATCAATTTCTGCCTCTTGTTATGTCTACACCCCTATTTCTGCCCCTTAGTTATGTGTCAAGCCTTTACTACTGCCGCCTTTGTATACGTACCACTGATGCACGGCAATAGGCACTCCCCTTGCTCGTACTTAGTTTAGCTTCCATATGCTCGGCAAACCCTACCCTAACTTTTGTGTTCGTACCAGCGGTCGTACGTTCATTGTGTATTAACGGCGCTTAGCACGACCAATCTGTACGATTTAAATGCCTCACCCCGCCCTTGGTGCGTGGTTACAGCTTTCGTATGGCAGGCACGCCCCCATGATCGGTAATACAAAGTGGTTACAATTGAAGCCCATACGCAAAGATTTTCAGACCATAACATGAGTGTATCATCTGCCACACGCATGCGCAATAAGTACAAATGGCAATTTGTACACTTACGATCAGGCCCTATGTCTCCAGCCCCACAGTATTCCTTATCAAGTCTCCAGCCCCTCATTTTCTCCATCATGTGTAAAGCCCCCCAGTCTCATAGCATTCCCCATCATATCTCCAGCTCCCTAGTATTCCAAATCATGTGCCTCCAGCCCCCAAGTCCCCAGGAAGTCACCAGCCCCCCAGTATCCCCATCATGTATCTCCAGCATCCCTCAGTATCCTCCATCATGTCTCCAGGCCCCCAGTATTCCTCATGAAGTCTACAGCCCCCCCAGTATGCCCTATCATGTGTCTCCAGCCCCCCCAGTATTCCCCATCATATCTCCAGCCCGCTAGTATTTCAAATCGGTTGTGTCCAGCTACCCAGGTCCCCATCAAGTCTCTCCACCCCCCCAGTATTTCCCATCATGTCTCCATGCCACGGGTCCCCCTCCTACCCTCTCCACCCCCTCTCGCACTGTGTCTGTGGCCAGAAAGGGGAGGAGTGGAAACTACATTTCCCCTGTCTCCCAGCTCTGACCACAGACACAGCGCAAGAACTTTAGCTCCCCTGAGTCTGAGCTACAGCTTTGAGGAGTCTTGGCGCCGGAACACCAGCCGAGGTTACGGCTGGAGAGCATTGGGGAAGCGACTGCTGGTACTGGACAGGTAAGAGGGTGAGCAGAAGGCAGGAGCAGGGGGACCTGGGGCATATGGAGGGGAGCTTATGCTCCTCACTATAGGACATGCGCAGTAGCGTCCCAGCGCGTGGACACTACTGTGCATGCGTATGAACACTACTGTGCATGCGTATGATGGTGAGGAGCAGAATGTCTTACATAAATATATATATATAAATATGTAGGCCGTGCGCCGAGTAAATAAACTTTTTTGTATCCACTTTTGTGGTTATTGTAATTGTTTTGCTTGTAATACTAACAATTGGGGAAAAAAGAAAGAAAAAAGAGCGCCTTGCTCTAAGTGTAGTTAATGGTACTAAATAATACATACACCACCATATGTGTATATGACAGATATATCAAACACATATAGTGACACCTTTATTTAGTTTTGACCCAAACATATATATGAAGTAGGTAGTAGTATATATAAGGAAAGACAATATCTGTCCCGTGCTAAAGATTTTCTTTGTGCAATTACCTGTAACACACAGCTTCCAGTAGGTCCTCAGTAATTCATATAAGATAAAAAGAGACAACACACACAGACCATAGTGTAATATCTTAAATGCAAACTTTACTAATTCAACTGGTTTAAAAATGGCATGCGTACCAAATATATAAAATTACAAGCATCTATAATCTTAAACTTATCTGTAGTCCTTAGCTGTTCCGAGCTGGGAGCAGTTCCTCAAGTCACCACGGCCGATCCAATCAGTATGTGGGTGTAGTTGATCTCCTGCTTTTTGTACTATATATTATACACACACACACACACACACATGCGCACATACACACACACACACACACACACACAATGTACTTCCTATACAAATATACACACAGTGCACCTCATATAACCATGCACACTGTGACCCATATATAAACACACACAATGCACCGCATATGCATATATGCACATATGTTTGCTGTTTTTAATGACTCACAAGAAGGTCTTTTTTTCAGTGTATTGTGATTACAAGAACATTGAATTCATTTTAAAGTGTTAAGGATGCAATCTGTCTGTAGGATGTAGTCAGTATGGTATAGCGGTCACTAGGATAATGGTATGGCTGTCACTAAGTTTGTATTGTGTGCCAGTTTCTTGATGCAGTATGTATTGTATGATGTCCCAAAGATGCATTCTCTATTGTATAATGGTGACAAGGATGAAGTCTGTATGGTATGGCAATCACTTATATATCCTAGTACCGGCCCTGCTTTTCTCATTAGTCTAAATGGATCAGAACGTGTACTGATCGCATTCAATACATAAAATAAAACATTGTACAAATTCTGTTTGTTCAGTGGTTTAAGTGAAAATTTGAAAGTGGTGGTACAGACATTTAGAAGAAGAAGTAATAGTATGACATAAGACCATACAATACCCCACTTCGAACTCTAACACAGAGAGAATGATCTAAACATGTAACATGAAATCATGAAAAAATATTGGCTTTGAGGTTTTATATGAGACTGAAAAAGCTTAAGAACCACTGTGAGTACAAGTAGGGCTCAAAGGGAGGGGGTATACGGGGGGTATGCCATACCGTCACTTTTCCAATTTATTTAACTGAAAAGCTATAAATCTCCATTCACTTCTATTATTCTATATTATCATACCACCACTTATAAATGTCCATATCGCCACTTCTAAATTTCCATTACGACCTCTAAGTACAAGATAAGATTAGATGGCTATCATGGACTGACTTGGAAGGGTATCTGTTCTGGGTTCCCGGGGAAGTAATAGTGGTTCAGCGAGGTAGCGGAAACTTGGGGACTTTATGTAGGACTTGCTCATGAGTCAGTGGGCGAAGGGTAGACAATTCAGGCTTGATTTAGCTGGACAAGGCAGGCTTGACTGGACTGGACAAGACACACTTGGATGGACTGGACAAGGCAAGCTTGGCTGGACTGCACAAGACAGGTTTGGCTAGACTGTACAAAGCAAGCTAGGCTGGACTGGATTTGACCAGAACTAGAGTTGAATGAGGCAAACTTGACTGAACTGGATTGGAGCATGAATGGACTGGACTGGAGCAAGACTTGACTTGACCTGGACTGGACTCGAACAAGACTTGACGTGACCTGGACTGGAGCAAGGCTTGACTTGACCTGGACTGGACCTGGAATGGACTGGACTGGAGCAAGATTTGACTTGACCTGGACTGAACCAGAAATGGACTGGACTGGAGCAAGACTTGACTTGACCTGGGCTGGACCAACACTGGACTGGAGCTAGACTTGACTTGACCTGGACTTGACCACAAATGGACGGAACTGGAGCAAGACTTGACTTTACCAGGACTGGACTGGAGCAAGGCTTGACTTGACCTGGATTGAACCAGGAATGGACTGGACTGGACCAAGGCTTGACTTGACCTAGACTGGATTGGAGCAAGACTTGACTTGACCTGGACTGGAACAGGACTGAAGACAGCAGACAGAGATCTCCCAAGGATTAAACAGGAACCAGGCACCTTGAATGACCAAGTTGTTCTGGCACTGTGGATGCAGTGCTCTGGGTGAGTTATATAAGGCACCCTGGCTCTGGCTTGGATAGTTAGATCATGTGCTTCTCCTAGCTTGCTCCCGGTTGGCTGCTGCAGATCTTGTGCACAGATCCAAAGCCAATACACTGAAGGACAGCATTGTTTGGCGCCAGCAACACACAGGGAAACATGTGGTGGATATCAGACATGAAGCTTCCACTACTGAGAGTGGCACTTCCCTGGAGACAGAGAGCGGGCATGCCTGGAGAGAGCCGCTGATAGATGGCTCTTGACAAGGTAAGTCCTGCGTTTTGTGAATGGCATTGTGAGTTCTGTAAAAAGTTATCACGCCTTTTATTTTCTTACCTCCATAAACAATTACTTAATATTTATAGTGATTAAGGCATTGGTTACAGCACATTGATCTTGACCTGAAATTTTTAAAGCTTCTATCAATCAGTTTTATTTTTTTGCTTAAAAAAAAAATAAAGAAATAAATTTGTTTTGATTAACATATAATATACTGTCAAGCTAGTGAATTATTCAAGAATAGTCAATATAACATTGATCTGGATATGATTACATTTTTTTCCTATGGCCCCTATAAAATTAGAAAAATTGGAAGCACATATTCACTGCTCTCTATGTGTTGCTCTAAAAGCATTGGGGTAGATCCAGAACTACGTCCGTCTTCGCAGTAGCTATTGTTCATTGAATTACGGCTGTCTACGGAAGACGGACATAGTTCTGGATCCGGCCCATTTGTCCTCATTGTAAGTTTTCAAATAATTGTCATCTATTCTCCACAGAACAGAAATATTAAAACAAATCTCTATGTATCTAAGAAAAACTAAAATTTATATTACAAGATTCTTATTATTTACAATAAACAGTTTCTCTGTGATTAATGTAAAAGCTATTTTTCAATTTAAGAAATCGGTAAACCTTTTACTGCTATCAGAATATCTTGGCCAAGGTTCATTTAATTCAAGCTACAATTTAATGGATAGTTTTGATTGAAACAGAGCACCAAATATAGAAGCAGAAAGTCAACTAGATCAATTATGTAAAATGACGAGAAATGCGTAGGTTCTAAATGCTTTAAGTAATTGGTTTTTACTTACTTCATCAAAACTTTTGTAAATTGGTGATTTAACGGTTTTATTTGACATTCATCCAAAAAGTCCCTGGTGTTGGTTTACACAATAGTTCCAGTTTAAATCCCATGTGCATTTAAATTTTAGAACAGGAAGTCATTATCACTAAAAACTATCATTTCAAAACACCTCAAGCTACATATGGGGCCAGATCTACTAAAATTGTGATTGTTAAACTTGCCAGAGTTTGGCAGCAATCTCCAACGAGTTTTAAATTGCTGAATTTATTAAAGTAAATACAGCACAAACTCGCTGGAGATGAATGTTTTTCAAACTCGTCGTAGATTAAGTTGCTGCAGCGAGTTTCAAAAGGCAGAACATACAAATTGCTGTATTTACTATACAGCGATTTGTAAAATATTTGCAAAGTCGCCCAAAAGTTGGGCGAATAAAAAGAGGTGAGTGTGAATGTCGATTTCCTAGAAATCGGCACTCACTTTGTATTAATAAAAAAAACCTTTAATGAAAAGTGCAAAAACACACATTAAAAATAATTAATATGGCTTCTGCGGCATGCTATTAACACTTAGCATGCTGCGGCATATAGTACTATAAGGCACAGCATGCTCTTGTATTGCAGGGCATGCTGTGCCTTATAGTACCATAACCGCCAGCATGCCAAGGGTTAATGGCATGCCACTGCATATATAATTACCCCTGTAAATTATTACTAAACAGAACATGCCCCCGTACATTAAAATAAATAATTAATTCCCCGATACCTAAAATTTAATAACACATGCCCCGATACATATAACTTAATAACACATGCCCCATAGAAAAAAAAAATACATGCCCCGCTACATACAGTATTAAAAAATACATGATGCCCCAATTCATATCAGTAAGTTAATGATGCCCCGATACATATTAAATATTACATGATGCCCCAATACATATGAAAAAGTTAATGATGCCCCAATACATATTAAATAATACATGATGCCCAGATGCATATCAATAAGTTAATGATGCCCCGATACATATTAAATAATACATGTTGCCCCGATACATATCAATAAATTAATGATGCACCAATTCATATTAAATAATACATGATGCCCAGATACATATCAATTAGTTAATGATGCCCCAATACAAATAAAAAAATACATGATGCCCCGATACATATTAATAACTTAATGATGCCCCGATACATATAAATAAAAAATTAATGGCCCCCTCCCTTCAATAAAATAACTTAGTATGGCCCCCTAAACATTTATAATATGTTTAATGTTCCTCTTCATTATATAAAAAAAATGTATATCCCAAAAATAAATCTAAAAATAATAATAAATACTGTTCACAGGACAAGGGGTGAGTCTGGTCCAGGATCTTCTTGAGGCTCTTGAGGTCACAGGTCTGGCTTCTTCCTGGTCCCTCCGGTGAATTACTCATGTCATTCAGGGCCCATATTTATAACCTCTGACGGGATTTCCTAGACTTTTGAGATGATCTTATTTAGAGTGGGAGCTACAAGTGACCTCTAGTTTATCCTATACATTTTAATATAAGCAGAAAAAACACATAACCAAGGTTCCTTAAAAGGGTAAGCAGGAACATCAGGCATAAGGTTTCATTCATGTAGAGTTGGGTTTTATGAAATGTAAAAATGAAAATTTTCTATACCATGTTGAAAATACTTATGGCCCAATTGTTACAATATAGCCCGATTTACTACCACATTTGAAACATTTTATTGATTTAGGTTTTTTTTTTGTTTTTTTTTTAGATATTTCACTTTTTGCAATAATATTGTTTTGTTTCATGGTCTTCCTTTTTGTTTATTTGAACATTTTATACTAATTAGTCATAGTAAGCTTAAAATGATATGTATGCAAGTGGAAACATTTAGAGGAAGCATTTAGAGGAAGATAAATACAAGAAGAATCAAAATTGTACATGCATCATTTCTTTAGCTTTAACTTATTTAAATGATTTCATCCAATGACAAATCATTAAAGTCCCATCTCAAACATAAATCACAAATCTGAATCAAACCTCCACTCTAGCCTAAGTTTGTAAGCCTAAGTCTAGAGCTGTGCAAAAGGGGTGGTTGCACAGGGCACAAAGGTTAAACTGAATACTAATTCAAAGTAGTGGATGTCATTTATTTATTTTTTGCCCTACGCTAAAATTACTAGTTACAACTCTGCTCATGAGACATGACACCGTGGTTCCATGGTACTCCAAAAGCATAAACTAAAAATAGCAAGCAGAGGGGAAAAAAGAGAGTAGAAAAGAAAATGTGTTTACAGTAATATTAGATACAATAATTTAGCAAAAGGCTGAAAGCTGTGACCCTCCTCCCCCCAAACCATGATATGCAATAAACAGACACAACAAAACACACAGAGACTTAGATTGCAGTTAAAGAGGGGACTTAGATTTTATTAATTAATTAATAATTTGTGGCAGAATCATTATGCTATATAATGAGATCAGCTGAGAGGGTGGCCCCAGAAGCAATGGAGGTCAGGATTCACGAAACTTCCAACCATTTAACAATAGTAAAAATCGGGCGCTACAACGGCAGTCAAACCAAACTAGTACACCTATAAACCAAAGTCACTCCTGATTATCAATAAGGGTGACTAAAACCATGATTCAGCCGCCAGGACTGACATCCAATTTCGAAGCTAACAGCTGGTGCTTAATACCGTGACTGCCCAAAGCCCAGAATACGTGTCGCTATGCGACCAGACCCCCATTGCTGTCGCCTGACACTGTGCCCCGTATGAAAAGCAAGAATGCATGTTAACAAATTCATCCTACTGAAAAAACAACGAGGGAGGGAGGAAGGGAAAATCACAGGAACAAATATGGTGGGACAGCCCCACACACACAATATAAACCCCCTAACTAAACAAACCCTCCCCTTCCCACCTCTATTTATTAATTCACCCAATGGGAAGCAAACTGACATCATGCCAGGAGGGGAGGAGTGGTCAAGCCCCAGTCTGGCATTTATGCCTGCTCAGTCCTATACGGATCATGCTTCTCAATGATCATTTATGTGATTGCTGCTTTAATTATTATTCATCTTTTTTAAAACCTAAATGCAGCTATGATGAAGGGCAGCACAGTGGCTTAGTGAGTAGCACTTGTGCCTCACAGCATTGAGATCATGAGTTCGATTTCCGGACTAGGCCTTATCCGCGTGGAGTTTGTCTGTTCTCCCTGTGTTTGTGTGAGTTTCCGCCCACACACCAAAAACATGCTCCTAGGTTATTTTGTTGCTGACTTAAAATAATCCCTAGTGTGTGTGTGTGTGTGTGTGTGTATGTGTTAGGGACCTTAGTATTAAGCTCCTTGAGGTGCAGGGACTTATGTGAATGTCTAATGGTCTCTGTAAAGCCGGCAATATGTGGCGCTATACAAATAAGGTTTAGCAATGTATGTTTGTGTTCAGCATATACTCAATGTGAGGTATTGTGGCAATAACAAATGGAGATTCAGCTTCAGGAAGGTACAATCACAGGGGGTTCCTGAGATGCCACTGTTAAGGAAGGCACAAAAATAAATAAATAAGGAAGTCTATTGTTTAAGATTTAAGCATTCACAGTTATAATCTGTAATGTGTTTTACCAGAAACGGAAATATTTTGGGTAAAAATGTAGATGACTACATTAAAAGTACAGAGAGCACAATTAGTTAGTATACTATAGTTTATGTATAAAAAGTAAACAATTAAATAAAATATCTCTATACTTTGTACAAAAATTAAGTTAAAAGTTTAAATAGTCCAAGGAAACGGTAACGACTCAACAGAGTTTTTTTTCCAAGCTAGCACCTTTTAACTTTAAACATGTAAATCTAGAACAAGCATGTGTTTACACAGAAAGGTATATTCCATTTTATTTAATTTAATTTATTTATAGTGTTCTATTGAAATATGCCTTTCATTGGTTTGTGGTAAGAACTTTATATTGTAAGCACTGGTGTACCTGTTATGAAAGTTATGGCACACCAAGGCATGGAGTAAATGGTAAACTGAAGCACACAAAATACAAGTGCAAATAAAAAGCAACCATCAGCACACAGTTTCCAGCACATGAAATGCCAGAGCACAGCATGGTGTACAGTACCTGTAGGAGGCGGCAGCACCAGACTCACAGAGATACATTTACTTCAAGGGATAAAGTAAAGAAGTGTGGAAGAGGAGAGGGATGAGACAGGAAAGACCAAAGGGAAAAAAATGACACAGGTACCCAAACAGGCAAGGAGCACAAGGCAACAGAGCAGGCAAGATACAGCAGACCAACACTATAACTGGCAGCGGAGTACACCAGCTGATGGCTATTTACAGGCGTTGTCAGTCCCCGGTTAGAAAATCTTCTTTCCAAAATAGGGACATCCGAAAGTTCCTTTTCAGATGTCCCTATTTCGAATAGCCCCCACATAAAAAAAAAATTTTTTACAATGGGTGAGTATGCTGATCGGCATACTTACCCATTGCTATTCGGAAATACCGCCGCCGCCAATATTACATCGCCGCCGCTACCGCTGGACCGCAGAGAAAGGTGAGTAAATTCTCTAGGGTGTGGGGATGGGAGTGATAGGGTCAGGCTGCAGGGGAGGTAGGGTTAGGGTTAGGCTGCAAGAGAGGGAGGGTTAGTGTCAGGTTGCAGGGAAGGGAGAATTAGTGTCAGGCTACAAGAGATGGTGGGTTAGGGTCAGGCTGCCAGGAGTGGTGGGTTAGGGTCAGGCTGCCAGGAAGGGAGGGTTAGGATAATGAGAGGGGAGGGTTAGGGTTAGAATTAGGGAAAGGAGTGATGGACTTTTTTTACTTACATTTTGGAGCACCAAAAACACGGTGCTCTATGGATCGATTAGGGTTAGGGTTAGGGTTAGGATATGCAATCGAGGATATGCAATCGAAATCCAAGGAAATGGCCCTATCGCAATAGGGTCGTTCTAAGCTGGGACCCACACCCATTTACAGGATACATCCTACTATCAGTTGGACCCGCCTCCAGGCTGATTTGAGGATGTGAGAGGGGAGAAGTCAGTGGCCAGAAATCAATGGTACACACTTACATGCCACCATGGACTAACCGACGGCATGTAACTGTACTACCGTGGGTCTTTTTGCTATGGAGAGGAGATGGCCCATGGCAGTCACCCAACTGACACTCATGGAACTCTAAGCAAGCTGTCGGAGGTTGGTAAGACAGCACTCAGAACTCCATGCAGTCTGGATCAGACCCAAATAGTGTATGGCATGAACCATTTCTTTGGAAACCTTGCACAAGAGATATACATGTAACTAGGCAAATGGATTGCACCCCAGAACAATGTATGGAAGGATTATACAAGAGCAGGGATTTAGTAGAGAAGTTCCACCAGTAATGTTGGAATAAACTAAGGAACACAGAGCTAAAGCTGCATAAAGCCGTGAGGTTATTCCCTTGGCTTGTGGAATAAGGGTTTACCACAGAAGCAGCAAAGTATTGGTTGTACAGGGAAGTAATACCAAGTATTTCCTATTTACAAAGCATACATCGCCACTGAAAACTTTAGTTGCCATGGTGATGCATGTAAATAACACATCCCCTCGCCGGCCTGTTCTTTTCAGAGCAATCTCCCCATATATTCCTCTTTTCCTCCCCGCTTGAGTACATATAGATGTCCAATCAATTAAATAATTACATTTATTTTATTTTTTTAATCAGTAAAAAAAAAAACATTAAAGCAAAAGTGAATACTCACCTGTCCGAGCGAGCCATCCGACAGCAGCTGTCAAAGTCACGGCATGTGCCGTACTTCAATCAAGGATAGCATTAATGTGAAGTCCTGAGATGACCTCACAGATCACCGCGGGACCTCGCCGGAGGGGTAAGTAATAGTAAATTCTGGGAACGAAGCTGCCAGACTCACAGTGAAGATAAACGCAGCAGCTGCAGCTTCGTTCATAGAAAAACATAATTGTTAGTAAATAGAGCCCTAAATGCTGAAGCAGCAAATTATCTACAGAGAACAATCACAACAAACATTCAGGGCCAGATTTACTAAGCTGTAGGAAAGGCAAAGTGGAAATGTTACACATAGCAACCAATTAGATTCTAGCTGACATTTTCTAGTATGTAATACGATAGTAAGAGCTAAAATCTGATTGGTAACTATGGGCAACATCTCCACTTTTCCTTTCCTGCAGCTTAGTAGTCCATAGAGCTGCAACAAGAATTTACCTTAAGAATCTCCTGGTGCCTTCTGCTACATTCTGCCACCAAAATGTCTGTTATTTGTGGTCTTTTTGTAATTGTTTTGCAGTGTTAACTGTCCCTGCATGTTTCTAGATCAGCCTGGAGCTCTAGTGTATAGCCTGGGGCTGTAATTTGTCCACCCCAAAATGGGCAACACAATTTGCATTTAACTTCAATGCCTGTGTTTTGCAGTACAAACAGATGTGGTCTTAGGCCCTAAAATTAGAAGAGGCCTCATTATACAACGCCATATTGATATTATGCCTCTTTACATTTTTTTTATTTGGTGTAATTTTCTTTCATACAGACCTTACATGATACATATTACATACCAATTACTTAATTTCTTAGAAAAAGCAATTGGTGTGTAGGAAAGCGGAGGGTTAAAGCATTTGGCCCGAGCAAGGATAAACTCCCAGCGTGGGGGTGGGCCTGAGAGTGTCACTAACCTTGTTGCGTCCTCGCATTGGTCCTTTTGGGGTGGGAGGAGTTGGGCGGTAGAATAAAATAAAATCCCTGGGAAGCCTGGGGTCTGCCTCTTTCTTCTCCTGCCGGTTTCAGGATTGCATCTCTGTCTCTGGGGGTTTAATCAAAGCTAAGTGTTACATTTTGCAGTTTACTGATACACAATTTTATTTTCTGTCTTTTCTTCACACTCATCCCTTTCTCTCACACAGTGCATAAATCACATTCTTTACACATACACACACACAC